>JAZGTK010008763.1:0-17938 GCA_036877625.1 Ambastaia sidthimunki | reverse complement strand
AAAAAAATGCTGTATTGAAACCTAAATCTAAAACGCTAGTTTGACTCATCTAAAAAAACAAAAAAAACTGTGTCACATCTAATTTTGCTTAGTGCACTCTTAAAGCAAAAGGTGCTTCACGATGTCGTAAAATAACCATTTTGGGCGTTAAGAATGTTTAACAACTATCTTTCTGTTTCACCAAAAGGTTTTGTTGTTGTGGAAAAAGGTTCTTAAGACTACAAAAAGGTAAGAAATAAACGGCTTGAGTGGAATAAAAAAAGAGCCAGTGAAGAACCGTTAATGAACCTTTATTATTTAAGAGTGTAACACTGTAAATTCTGTATTTGCACTCATTTATGTGTTCAGACTACTTTGCGCTTGCAGTCACAAGCAGATTCTGAGGTCTCGGCGTGATGCTGCGAGAGACGCGTGCAAAGCCCTTGTCCGCTCATTCATTCCACATGAATTTGTTTCTAGTTTCAAAACAACACAAATCATGTATAGGCAATATTGCACGCTAACAGCTGTTTCCCAGTAGCGTTGTTTCAGGCTTGGGAAGCAATGTCGGCTTTCTTTTAATGCTCGATTGTTTGTTTTCCAAGTGGCATAAACGCCAGTCTGTCTGTGATTTGATCCACAGCATTTATGAAAATTAAACTGTACAAATTTCGTTTTCTAACATTAACCAACATTATCATTTAACACACGCGAAAGCCTCATGAAGACTAATACAAGTCAGTGACGACTTACATTAAACATTCGCCATCAAAACCCTTAAGCACAATATAATATGGGACATCTGAGTATTTGCATTTAAATGTTGCACGATACACAACTACTGCTTTCCAAACAATGCAGTTCAAAGATAGAAATACTGTAAAGTCGAGACTGCATTTGCTGCATTTTGAAATGAAGTGTTGTTTTTCAGAAAAGAGAGGTGTTTTAGTGTTTAATGTTTAGTTATGCAGGATATTTAGAAGGGTTTGTGATATTGTTCAGTTTTGTTGTGGTAGCCATTGTTCTGAAGAGTGGTCCTTGTGCTCATAGGCTGTAAGAGACTCCGTGGAAGCCATGCCGTATCTTTCCTTATACTTAATAAACAATAACGGTGATAATGCTAAATCAAATTTTATTTTGGTCTTGGTACGTAAAAATGCGTCGTTATTTCCAACACAATCTATTTTACATTTAAGTGATTTGATGTCTAATTCGTATCAATTCGTACGTTTTCATACGACCTGCCTCTGCTTAAAGGTTTGGTTTGGGGGTGGGGTTAGTGTTGCATTTTCATGCTTGTTTTTCTGAAAAACACGTTTTGTACGACTCACATCGTATCAATTCATGTGAAATCACCAACACGTAAAATAGTTGTTTTCCTGTGAGATCAGGTTGTTAATTTCTGCCAATTTAATGCCATGGGAAAGATGAATAAGACAATTTAAGTTATTGCTAAAAATCTTTGAGTTGAGAACTTTTATTTTATTGTAAATAAAAAGGGTCAAATAACTAAAAGTTTAATGTTAAGTACGATCAAAAAGTTACCTTATTTAAAGAGTAATTAACATGCATGAGTACTACTAAATAAAAATCTGATGGTTTTGCTTAAACGTAGAAATTTCCCAACCTAAAAATTGATGTAACTGATTACTTACAAGTATTTTTATTTAGTAATTTTTTCAGGTTTACATTTATGCATTCACAATCTAAATCGAGTTGCTTAAAGGTAGGTGAGTGGAAATGTGTACCATGTGTACTCTTACTTCTTCAATGTAAATGTATACTTAATCCTTGTCTTAAATTAACTGTGAAGATAGGTGATATGTCTAAATTTGGACAGCAATATTTGCCATAATAGCAAGTGAGCACTACTTGTACTGAATAGTCTAATGAATTAGAGTTGCCAATATGCACCCTGTAGAAAGCAAAATACACACCTGTCTTTTCAACTTGCACAGGTGAAGCACTGAGGGCACACTACATGCATAAAGTAGAAACATGAATAAATACATGGATTGTTTTCTTCTTTGACGAGCACAGCGTGATGTTCTCATACTTGGCGCTGATCGAAGCTTGGAAAAAAACTCTTCAGTGCGCAATCAATGGTTTGTGCTTATATAAACTCAACAGAATATCAATAGTAGGGTGATGGCGGTACGTGATTGTCAGTTTATTGTTGTTTTCAACGGGCATTATCCTATTCCGTCCCTCCCCTACAGCCCAAAAACTGAAACAAATACTTTGTGATACTGTATTCCCATATTCGGTCATATGGCTCAGACAGACACAGACGCCAAATCTTTTGAAAAAACACGTCATCAATGCAGTAACGTGATAGGGTGGTACAGATAGCTAACAGGTGACTAAAGAGTTTGGTGGTGTTAACTGGCTGGGGTTGGGATTCAAACGGGTGGCGCGCTTTGGTCTGATTGGAGCAACAGGCATCCATCTGTTCCAAATTCACGGCGCGTGTCAGGCGCGTGGGATTTTGAATGAGTTAGATCCTTAATAAGAACCCATAGAAAACAGCTTGAACACAGGACACTGAAAAATAGAAACGCTGAGAAGAATCATGAAGAAATATTTATAAAAAGCTCAGCATGCAAATGCTGTTAAAATAACCAATGCTACTATAATATCTCTGTCTCAAAGTGAATTTCTTTGTAATAGTTTGACACTGTTATTAAAAGCGTACAGCAATGATTCGAATACACGCTGATCGCAGATGTTAGGAGCACACAGCGTGGCTTGGGGATATGATTGCGTGGACATCATGTGTTGTGTTGTTTATCAGTGAACCAAAATGATGTGGCGTGATTTCATATGATAGAAAATATATGTTACAGCACAACCTGTTATAAAACAATGCCAAAATAAAAAATACAACTTTAAAAAAGATTTCATTTTAATCTAACTTTAATACTTAACATGATTTTTTTACAATAGATATAAATAAATCGGAATACAAGGCAGAATGTGAACTTGCATTTTGTGAATTGTTGTTTTAATAATGTCCATATTCAAATCTGAATTAGATTTTAAAAAACAACTTAAACATCTCTGCAAATGAATGCAAAGGTCTTCGAAAGGACGACACTTCATTGTAATCAATTACGTGAGCATGCCAGTGGTCCAGACAAATCCTTAGTCAACAGATGGTAATTTTGGGACTGTCAGATCTTCATTCTATGGCATCCCCCTATGCGTCAATTTAACGCACAACAAAAGAAAAGCCCCTCCTTCCACGCCAAAGAGCCCTATAAAAGACCTGTCTATCCACCCGGACCACGAAACACAGCACTGCACTCAGAAGAGCAAATCTAGAGACGAAACACCAACCGCTCCAAACATGACTTCCAACATCATTACAGAAGCTCATTCCCACACGTTCGCTTCTCCAATGACGGTAGCTCAGAAGAAAGAGGCACATGAATTAAGAAAGGTGAGGGCGATTCGGGCTGATTTAATGATTAACTAAGGAACACTTTTATTTTGTGTTTTAAATTTTGCAAACATCACTTACGTTGTTATGTTTTTCCTTTTTTCAGACTCTAAAGCCATTGATGGAAAAGAGAAGACGTGCTCGCATTAACGAGAGCCTCAGTCACTTAAAGACACTCATACTCCCACTGGTGGGCAAAGACGTGAGTATCTGAACTTTGGTACTTGTATGACCATTATTCAAATGTATGACCAATGTCTGAACAATACTCTAATTCGTCAAATCTTTTTCAATGTGTAGGCTTCTCGCTATTCAAAGCTGGAGAAAGCTGACATTCTTGAAATGACCGTCCGGTTTCTCAGAGACCTGCCTTCTTCGTCCGCTAAAGGTGAGTTTTACAATAAAGGAGTTTACTCTTTCTTCGCCGTTTTCAGTTGTTACAAGTAACATCTATATTATTTCGAATCTGTTCATTGTATTTAATGATTTTCATCTTCTCCCAAGGTCAAACTGACAGCTATAAAAACGGGTACAAAGCCTGTCTCCAGCGCATATCTGCGCAGCTGCCGCAATCCAGCGTCGACACAGAAACGCGTCAAAGCGTCAATGAGTTCATCCAGCGCTCAATGGTGTCTGCGACATCGGCCTGCCAGAACTGCTGTGCTCACAACTCCAGAATGATTTCACAGATGCACCAAAGGCTCGTGAGCTTAAGGAAGAACAGCCATTCCATCAGTACCGCGCTTGCACCCAGCCATGCTCAGCCCGCGCCACAGGCAGCGGTGGACATGTGGAGACCGTGGTGACCCAACGCACTCTGGGAATCTTCAGGAAAACAACGAACTGTGTACATTATTTATTTGTCGTAGTCAATTTTAGATTATAAAATGTAAAGCCTGTGATCGAGATTATGTAAGAATATTTAAGGATTTATTGCCTATGTGGCTACTTTGTAATTTAAAGTGAGCCAACGAGCACAGATCATGGAAGTAGTTGCATTATGTAATAATTAATTAATGCAATCCTCATTGGGGTTTAAACATTATGCGTTGTAAACAACACAATTGTAAACCCCAAGGGTTAAAATGTATTTCTGAGGTTTGCACAGCTGACTTTATTACATTTGGTCTGTGCAAAGAAGTCGTAAACACTGTGTGTTAAGATTTAAAGGCAAAATGAATGTACCTGAAGGAAACGTAATTGTGAAGCGACAAAACAATAAAGTCATTTTGCTTCGAAATTCTTGAATTTTTCTTTTCTGGTTTGGAAACTGTTTTTGGCTTCTGTAAGGGGCTCATATTAAGACAAAGGCGGGCGCATCGCGCCCCCTGGGACTATTGATTTACGCGGGAAATTACAGCCTTTCTAATACAATCTAGCCTTTTTAATGAATCAGATGTTTGCAATATTTACGTATGAAACTGATCTGGTTGTAAAGCAGTGTGCGCTCCATATACGCCTAGATTTACATTAGAGACGGTGCACGCATGAAACCATTTGAACGTTTTTAATAAATAAATTGATTTTACAAAAACATTCAACACTTTAAAATTCAGATAAAACTATACAGAAAAATATGAGCTAAGCAAAATAAAGCTTCACACAATTAAGGTTTCTGAACGTTAGGCTACCATTCACAAAAGTAGTCCACTAAGCAATAACAATAGCAATAACAGTCTTTCGAATCGAGGGCATCCCCCAAAAAGGACTTCTGTTAACAGAAAACTTTCAACGTAATTTCCCAATGACCCTGTTAAGAAACGTCGCATTTAAGAGGTTTCGGAGCACTGTGAGGCGCCTTTAGTAGTCTATGCATAATAACACATTCAGAATGAAACACACACACACACACACATATATTTAAATGTACGTTT
This sequence comes from Ambastaia sidthimunki, assembly GCA_036877625.1. Lineage (NCBI taxonomy): Eukaryota > Metazoa > Chordata > Actinopteri > Cypriniformes > Botiidae > Ambastaia > Ambastaia sidthimunki. The sequence continues at coordinate 12,643 of JAZGTK010008763.1, read as the reverse complement.
TTTACTATCAGTGTCACGTTTGTTAAAAATTAAAATCACAAAAACAGAAAGAACATTGACATGTTTAATGTGTTTTAATGTCGTTTATGTATAAACAATTGTCTTAATGGAGAAAGAGTCAGAGCAAGTTACACTGCGTTTAGCAGGAACAGACGTGTTCCTTGATCAGGATAATTTGTTGGTCCTGGAACAACATTCTTATCCAATCCAACAACAGTTAACCTAAACCACCCCAAACCCTAACCCTAACCATAACTTAGCCTTAGGTTGATATTCATTGGTATTTAACCCCCTTATTCAGTCCTAAAAGTAAATCTAACATTGACCCTAAACTTTATCCCATTATCTCATTAGTTGAAAGAAATGTTGTTCCAGGACCAACAATGATGTTGCTCCAGTAACATGTCCTACTTGGTAAAATCACTGTAACCAATAAGGTATACATGTATACTGCAGTGCACAGTTTAAGGTATCTTTAATAGCAATCGCAATGGAGTGCCATGTAATATAAAAAAAATGTAAGAAACGTAAAAAAAACTTACATTTTGCTAAATTTTGCTTTGCTGGCTATAAATGCAGTGGATGCATGATAAATCCTGAGCATGCAAACTAAAACTCAAAGTGATGACTAAATCCATTGGGTGGCGGGTGATTGTGATCTGTGTGTCAGTTTTGTGAAAATTGTTGAGGAAGGAGTTGAGGAAAAAAATGAAAGTTGCCTTGGCCTCCAAATTTCCCAGATCTCGGTCAGACTAAGCATCTATGGAAGGGCTGGGCAATACTGTCCCTTGTAATCCAATGTTTTGCAGAGTTTAGCTCCAACCCTAATCAGACACACATGAACAAGCTAACAAGGATTACAAGAAATCTGGAGCCAGATGAGTTTGTTAAAGGTTAGAGCTAAATTCAGCAGGCCAGTGGATTATGATGGCCAAAGTTGCCCAGCAAGAAAGTAGTTCCACCAACAATAGGGTTTTGAGGACATTTTTACACACTTTATATTGTTCTTAGTTTAAATTAAAGCAATATCACACACTCAATTAAAGGCTTATTTCAGCATGTTAAAGGCAGAGTTTTCAATTTTATAGAGGCTAGCAATAGTAAGCTGGCTTTGAAAGCTTGGTGGTGTTTTTGTTGTGTTTGCTTGTGCTTGACACTCATTTGGTTGGACAACATCTATCTGCGTCATTCACAAAGTGCACACACAGCTATTGACGAATCTGGAAGTGTGCTTTGGTATGTCAAATTGTAATGGGACCGCCTATACACCTACAAAATACGTCTTCAGACATAACGTTTCCACCTCCCTTTTTCTGCTCTTTTCCAACATGTCAAACCTCATTTTATTTAATGTATGCATGTCACTGGTAGCATCATACAGGCTCTGCCCCCTCACCCCACCCCCCTTCACATGTTTTCACTGAGCCTGGCAGCCTGCACCACAGAATTTGAGAAAACTAAGCATTGCAAAATTATCTGATAAACAAAGCAATAAGTAAAAATTAAACACCAATATAACAAACTTACAATCACAAGCAAACTATATGATCAAATCAACAGTAATTGAGAAGCAAGGCCCTGTTGTCACATCATGAAACACACAAGGGTCTCATGTCTATGTGGTAACTCAGGTGATGCTGACATCCAACACTGATGCTCATTAACTAATTTTGTACATCATTCACTAATTTTGCATATCATTCGCTATTAAGTAGAAATTGAGTGTATCTTTAGGGCACCTGTCATTCCATGTGGTGAAACAAAACGTTTGCCAAAACGTCTGACAGTTTTCTGTCCTAACAAGAAAGTACTGTAGAAATATGCAAATTGCATGGCATCTTGTCTTGTCTTGTTGAACATCTAGAACATTTCAGAGTGAAACAAGGAAATAATTATTGTTTTGTGAGACAGGATTTGTTATTTTTCTGACTGTTTGTCCAGACAAATGTCCTGCCTACTTTCCAGATCTTTTACCTACAAAGAACATTTGGCGCATCATTAAACGAAAAATACGTCAAAAATACTGTTTCAAAATGTATTCAATATAATTTTTTTTCCAAATTTGTTGGGTGTTTTATCAGCAGTGATATAAAATAACGTGACAAACACATTCTCTTCTCTCAACCAGAAGCTGACGGGAATCTGCAATGATCATCGCCTGCACCGTAGTATCCCATGAGCAGTAAGACACTGGCAGACTCACCTCCTCTCTGTTCAGTGACATCATCACCACCCATCAAAGATCAATAGATGCAGCAAGCAGCAAGATGGAGGACCACAGGAAACACAGGAATGGCCTCCTTGGCCATAGCAAGAAGCACAGGGCACTTGGGCTCCAGGGGAGCTGCAGCAGGCAGCAGGGCTTGGACTTCCAGACCTGGGACATCCAGACTGATAGATCCAAACAAGGTTAAGTTCACTAGGTCTTGAATTAGGTCTCCATAGATTCTTTTTTAGGGAAATGATTTTATCCATGAATAAAAGATTATAGCTGTTGAGAGTTAACACTTCAACTTAACCACGAAACAGATTCAGAGATGGAGATGAACATCAGGCAGGAGACAGTGATGAATAAATAAAATGAGCAGTGTTTATTGAATAATCTGTGTTCTCAATGCTCAGTCTGACTTTATCTGACCAGCACAAGTTCAGTCAGTGTTATTATACCAGAGACAGTTATTACCAGATACAGAATTACTCACGACATCATTCTGTGACATTACTGAAAACTTTGAGATGGAGACCATTCCCTCATCTCTACACTTGTAAAGACATAAAAGAATTATATGGACCCAACATAAGACTAAACAACATTAATAAAAGTAGTGCAGAATAGAATAAAAGGAATAAAAGACAGAATGAAAAGAATATATGAAACTGAATACATAAAGAAAAGTAAAAAAAAAAATCAATAAGAAGAATAAGAAAATAACAAATGAAATAAAACTCTGATGTATGTCTGTACTTCAGTCAGAATTTCAGTTTTCTCTCAGACAATACAGACACTGGTGGCTTTTAAGAAATTGGGATCTTAAGATCCTTTAGATCTTAGAACCACTATTACATTTACATATAGGCATTTAGCAAACGCTTATAAAGTGACTTACAAGGTGAAAAGAACATAGAAGCGGAAAATCAGAAACGACAACAAACATCAGCCGTACGTAGATACAAGTTTACCAGAAATGCAATATTTCAATGCTAGATGTGGTGCCTGTGGGGAGAGAGAGGAAAGGTGTTTTTTTTTAAGTATAATAGTTATGCATGTGTCAGGTAACATGGCAACACTCTTGGTCATTTTGAGGGGGGTCCATTAAATAATGAGGCCTGCTCCACAAACTTACAGAACATTTACCAAAACTCATCAACAGGGAGCCTAGATTTTAAGGGCTTATTTAAACTTATCTGAAAAACAAACTGATTACAGCATAAACAAGAAAATTATTTTGGACAGCCAGGTCTACAAAACTGTTTTTTCAAGGGAGCATTTGTCTTCTTTAAGGCACGTCAATTCAAGTCTTCTGTAATATGTGTAAAAAATCACAAGAATAAGGACAGAATCTAAGTTCTGGGTGATTAAGCTCATTAACTCAACAGTGAGGCAAACTACAAACACAGGAAAAGAAACAAATTGACAAGCTGAATAACACGAACAAAACCAGACAACAAACCCAGGAAACACTAGGATGCATAAAGACAAATAGGGTAACAAGAGACAGGTAAGAAAGATCTGGAAGGGGAAACAAAAAACATAAATTGCAAGACCCTGTGTGTAGGAGTGTAAGGGACAAACAGAACGTAACAAAAAGGCTAATGATAAAATTTGCTAATACAAATTTTTTTCTATTGCTGACAATTTAAGGTTCCTTTTTGACAGACCATAGGCCAAACCTCCTTTTTTCTGTTTATATTGTTCAGTATATATTTTAACTGCTCAAAGCAAAACTTAACTCTGAATTCTGGACAGTATTCAAATACATTTAACAGTGCATTTAGCCTTTTATTTAAAAGCAATTGTACATAAACATTGTTTTTAAAGTGTTTTAGTAGGTATTGTGTGTATGCTGTTGGGGGAGTTTTATTTTGTGCCTGGGGATAGTATAGCTGTTAATCTCTGAGGGAGGGCTTTGGATTACTAAAATGCTTGGGTTGAGTGATGCTAAGAGAAAAGAGAACAATGAGTTTAGAGTCTAAGCCAATTTTGGTTAGGAGGTCTGGTCCTAGTACACCCAGGATATCAAGTTACAAGCTTGCAGTACAGTTAAACACACAATCTATGCTCAGAAACATGGATAAGCATTATATTTAAGGCACATTGTAAACACATTTACCCCATTAAAATACCCCTAGAATTAATTAAAATAAAAACAGAGATTGTGAGCATATTAGCTTACAATGGTGAATTTAGCTGAAAGGTGAGTAGCTGAAACAGCTCTCAAATCTAATTTGAGTTAGAGTCGTCAACTTGAAATGCTCCAGAACTGTAAAAAACTATCACTCCATGTGTTTTTGAAGCTTTGAAGCCAAACGATTTGAAGCCAAAAGAAAACAATTAATATTGGGCTTTGGCCTTATTTAGCAAGTAATGCATCACATACTCATGTAAAAAAAAATAAACCAGAGCGCTAAATTAAAAAATCAATAACTTTAAATTTCATTGTACAAGTTTCTCCTGACTACTTTCCATATGTATGTCTTGTCATGAGTCACAAAAGAACCAACGCTATACCGCTATGTTTAAATTTAGCGCTCTACTGTTTCTTTACAAGGATACGTGAATAAAAATAATCTTTTTTTCCAAATGTATCACTTTACTTCAGAAGATTAGCCTACTAAAATCTTAGGAATTACCTTCATGCTGGGTGAATGTGTGTAGATTGATGTGTGTACTGATAAATATGTACCTTACTTTCAAAAGCATCTGCCAAATGCATAAACATAAATTTTGCATATTGGAAATCACCAAATAGAGGGTACTTAATTTTAAAACGTAGCTATAGGTCATAATAAGCTGCTTGCAAAGTGACCATGGGTAATTTTGGAGGAGGACAGTCTCGAATGATTATAATAAACCTGAGGTGATACATCTATAAACTAAACATTTTTTGTGCTTTAAAGGCCCAGCATTTTCAGCTGAGCCGTACTGGTTTCTGTGAAACAAAATATTGCAGTTATTTTATCCATACACATATATGAAAAAACATGGTGAAAAATTTTATTAAACATCAGTTACTGTAATATGGTCCATGAAGGACTAACTGTAAAATGCTGGCATCAAGCATTTAATACACATGAAGGCATATATGACACAAGATTTGATGATTGACATCTTCAAAAAAAGGAAGAGGGGGTGATGTAAATGGAAAAAGCAGGGGTCCCAGCACTGATCTTTGTGGTACCCCAGTGGCTAGATGATGATTAATAAAACCACAACCCAATGGAAGAAAATGCAGCTATAGGGAGTAAGGGAAAAAAATACATATTCCTTAATTACAGATTTCCTCCAAGCGAATGTACCAAAAAGCATCATGTTTATTTTATATATATACTCTGTAATGTAACCTAGTATTTATTGCATTGATGATATATAATCCTTAACGTTGTGTCATAGTGACCAGTTCAATGTCCAACGTTTCAATTCACAGTTTTCAAAACAAATCAAATTAGATGTAACCCAAGATTTTTTTTTCTGTTCTGCAGCTGATGATGACTAAGCATTGATTGGACAGTTGGAGTCTGTTAAGAGTAAAACATAAAACTTAAATAAATACATAAAAGAAATCAATTAAATAAACATAAAATCAACATTAAAGGGTCAATGAGAAATTTATTAACGGTCCTTAATTGTCACTGGCAACTTCACCCACTCTTGGGGTTCTTCCCAAATGCTGCTACAGCACTGTCTCGTTCCCATGCACTGGAACGAGCTTAGACAAAGGGTCGCTGTATAAGTGAGCTCTGATTATAGCACAGATGGGGCACCCACGCTAAAATATTAAAAGAACATAAAGAGTTGCAACTGAACGCATCAGATGTGAAACACTCGCCTGACACGCTCTCGAAATGACCCATGGGGGAATGGTGCGCGTGCAGGGCCCGTACTGATTACCAACCGCTACATAGCGACTCTGCCGCTCCCTTGTGTTCATTCTGCTAACCCAAACGCATACTAGTCCCCATCATACAGAATAACCAACAAAAAAGAGAAAACAAAGACACTGACGTTAAACAACACTGCCCCACAAAAAATTGTTTAAAATCAATACAGATAAAATAAAGCACCAGAACTATAGGGTTTTGCATCCTTTGCTGCTCACTTTCTTTCTTTTGAACTTAACCTAATATATTTAATTTCGAAAACAGGAATGTTATAAACGCTGCAACAAGACGCTGTTGGAAAGCACGGATATTAGCGGCCGCTTTCAGATTCCATAAACTAAAGGTATAGCAACTGTGCGCAAAATAACCCAATAACGCTTCTCTTTTGGTTTGATCATTTGTAATCCAAAACCATTCATGAGGCTCGTGCAGATGGGTCACCGACGCCAAAAATGCTTTAAAAAACAATTAAAGGTTAGAAACTTCAGTAAGGAAGAGGGGCTACAGCATCAAAAGGGGGCTTGGCTATGAGAGGAGGCCATCTGGAGACCCCCCCGACGCGTGCCAAACGCGTGGATCCCAAGGGGCCAAAACGACCCCAGCAGAAAATATCTGACAACGTATCATGGGAGAAACGTCTTTTTTGTGTGTGTTTTTAGGCAGGCGAAAAGTATAATAAAAATAAAAAATATAATAAAAATCTAACCTTAAACAAGCATGGGTACACAAATAAACGTTCAACAGTGCGTACATGGTTTACACCAAGTCCCAAAATGTAAAATCTGACAAAATGCCTGTAGATTCTTTGTTTGAAAAATAAGATAAATTATAAATCCATTCAAATTTGCTCGACGAAGTGATCACATATGTTTGTATGATGATTTGTCGGTTTGCTGGGGGACGCGTACTCCCAGCCCTTCCTTTGAATGCAGAGGTACAGGTGTAAACCAGCGTCACCACACCAGAACTACTGTTGAGCGCAGTTTACACACAGATGTTACGTTAAAACGGCGTGGCTTGAAAATCTGTCTCTTTAATTTAAATTATAAATGCTCATGGCACCCTAAACAGAACCCCCAACCCCGTGTCCTCATGCGTCCTCAGCAAAATATACATCCTAAAATATTACCATTATATTAAATCATTTAGAATATAAATAAATAAATAAATGTATTTCCTTCCAAAACAGTTTATACGACTTTAAATGTTCTACTGAGCTTAACTGTGAGAACTGGAAAGTACAGGGAAAATACTAAATGTACTAATTAAACGTAGTATTCTGATATCAAATATTCTGAATATCAAACGTAATAAAACAAAAAGCTTAAAAATAAACAGTTTAAACGTTATTTTAAGTTATTTTATATTTACAAATAATCAGTTTAAATACAAACTATTTCAAGTTCAATCCTTTTAAATTCAATTACCATGCAAACGGAGAATATTATATTATATGTTAAACCAACGTTTATAAACGTGATTTTCAAATACAGATTGAGACAAAATATATAATTTATACAAGCTACAGACGCGTCCTTTTGTTCTGCAGTCTAAAGTTATTTGTCCGGAGGAGTTTGTCTGAGGCTTGGGGGCGTTTCCATGACGCGCGCGTCAGGAATATAAACGCTGCTCAGAGATCCGCTGTCAGCACCGCCAGCATGACTCCTAACGCCGCTGCTGTACCTGCACTGCCGCATGAGCCCCACACTGCGCTTCTGACAAAAGACGCAAGCGAACTAAGAAAAACACTCAAGCCCTTACTGGAGAAGAGACGGCGAGCGCGCATCAATGACAGCCTCAGCCGCTTAAAAGCGCTCATCCTCCCTCTCACAGGCAAAGATGTAAGTTCGTATTTTTATTAACACATCAAATTGAAGTGTGGACAACACAAAGTGTTGATTAGTAAACATTGGTTCTCACCGTTGCGCTTTCTCTATTCTAGAGCTGCCGCTATTCCAGACTTGAGAAAGCTGATATTTTGGAGATGACTGTCAGATTTCTGACTGATATTCAAATCATGCCATCTAAAGGTGAGTTTGATTCGAATATATTCATTTATATATATATATATATATATTGAAATTTATGAGCCATTTAACTAAATTCTATATAAATGTTTCTGTTTGCAGACAGCACAGTCAGTTTTGAAGAGGGGTACAAGACCTGCCTGCAGCGCGTTTCTGCGCTTCTGCCGCAAAGCAGCCTGGACGCAGAAAACCGCCACCGCGTCAGCGAGTTCACCCAGCGCTCCAGGACGCCCGCTGCACCGGCCTGCCAGAACTGCTGTGCACAGAGCTCCAGATTTATGTCACAAATACAACAAAAACTTTTGGACTTCAAATCCGCAAAGCCAGTGAAAAGCGACGGTGCGATTCTCATTCGACCTCAGCCTTCAGCACTGATCACCGATGCTGAAGTATGGAGACCTTGGTAGATCATTCATACAAATGATTACTGTTATGATATTCTACCCTACAAATTACTTTTGCTGTGACCCAACAATTGAAGCATGTTAAAATTGTATATATACGGTCGAGTTGTAGGCTTTACAACATTTGATGAAATGTTACAAGTTATCAAGTCACATATAAGTATTGTATACTTGTTTTATTCAGTTCAGTGTACAGCGGAACGGACCTGTTCAGATCTTTTTGTTTTCTTAGATCCTGTCGGTGGTTCTTGAAAACGCTCGGTAAAACCCCAAGGGTTGTTCATTGTAAGACATTTGCACTTCAGACTTCAGTGTGCTGGGTTGATGCAGATTATACAAATGTATGCACACTGTGTTGTTCGTTAAAGTCTCTTTTCTGGGGGATGTGCTATTTATTATTTTATTTTTTTGTCTATGTTATTACCTTGTGTTATGACAAAGTTTACAATGAAAACAGTCATGGGCTACGCATCTGTTTTGTCATGCATCCTTTATTAAAGTAAAATAAAATAAAAAAAACAACACAACTAGTGGGCATATGTAAAAGAGAAGACAGAATTTACTTCATAAGGACGCGACTTGCATACTGCTGGTGTGTGTGTGGGGGGGGTAAGGACACGCTCAGCAGTTTGTCCTGTGCCACATGAATTAATACCAATGACATTAATTTGGACACGAAAATGAACAGCCTGCATTCTGTATGTCAAGTCGCTTTGGATAAAGCATGTGGAAATGAACACATGCACATGCGCAGTGACAGCTGATTCAACGAAAAAACGTTCTGAAAAGACATTTTAAAGTGAGTCGTCCTGCTTGAAAGCTGGTCTCTGCTGCCTCCTTCCGGTAGTTTGGTTATAATGGAAATGTAATGAGCTATTCACGCTTTTGAATGTTATACTAAACGAACAAATGTCCACGACAGAAAAACTTGAGCAAACGTATAAAACATGAGCTTATGGCATAAAGTGTACGGGTTTAAACACTCAAACGAACATAAAAAAATTATTTTATAAAGACCAGCCATAAGGGGCACTAGATTTCGCCATGTGTGCAGGCTGATGGTGAAAGAAAGCAAACCTGCAAAGCAGCCTGCAAGAACCGATAAACGATACGCGATTCTTTTCTGTAAACGATTCACCGCTCAATGCAGTGGTCGCTTTTCACCATGTCTATAGAGTGGAAGTATAACAGTCAGGCCAATCGATTTAGCCTTTAAACCCGCAGCCCTAGCACTGCCTGACTCAGTCTGTCACTGCACCACACGGAGAGTTAAACACGAGCTTCGACACACAACAACACAACACGATGTCCGTCTCAAACTCACAAGCGACACCATCCATCCAAATCTGCAGGTAAGACGCTTTAATGTGTCCCGACCTTTATAAAGACTCAATAACAGTCCCCTCAGCAGTCCTATAATGCGCAGTCTGAACTACTCAGGTTGAGATCTTTCACAGAGATAATTATTACATTTAATAAAGAGAAACACCACTTGGTCATTGAGATTGGCTGAAAGGTGGTTTGGAAACGGCTGCGTTTATGATCGGTCACATTAGATGTGGTGTCATGATCTCAATGTGATGCTGACTGACGATGAGAAGGACGATAATATCATATTCATGAGTTTAAAGAGAGTTATAAGAAGTGTGACTTAAACGGTGTGCTGTCAGCTGAGTGCATATTGAAAGCTCTAGAGCGAGACTTCCTGTATAGCTGTCAGTGGTTTTCTAGCATGATTTCACATTAATCATTTGCTGCAGGATTTAACGTTGATAAAGCGTTTATATGGCTAGCCGACCGGCGTGGGGTAACAGGATACATGCTTCAACATCCGATGCTCGAGTGCATCGTACATAAACTTTTGCATCCGCCCCATCGTTCTCTACAGAGTGAGCTTTAAGGGCTTTGTTCAAATACCCACACATGCTATCTCAGCCACCTGAGAGCGCGTGCACGCGACAGGAAGTGCGCAAGATTGTCCGTGTCTTAAAATGCCAAAGTGCAGTGACCTTAATTCACACTAAACATTAAGCGCTGAAACACATCACGTGACAAGGCCGTTTCCGCTCTTCCCGAGGTATTAGTGATGGGAAGTTAGAATCATTTTACCGAATCGGTCCTTTGAGTCTCGTTCAGCAAAATGAACGAATCTTTTTTCGAGTCATTTCGTTCATTTTAGCAAAATATAATTAAAATGTTACGCGTTACTTCCCTAATACATCTACTACTTACGCAAACGTTAATCACACTGCAAACAAGAGAAAACTAATGCTATAAGAAACAGGAAACGTGCATTCATTGTTTACGTGGATGTTTAGTGTATGATTAGCGCATCTCTTATCTGACAGGTCTTCTGGTTTGAGTCGTTCGTTCATCACGTGACAGCTCCATACGCTTAACCTGCAGATAGACCGCACCTGCATCTGTGTAGAGATATATGATGGATGAATGAATGAATGGACAACACCTTGATTTTGTATAACTGCAGGAGTGTTCTTATAAAGTCTTTAGTTTTATCTTTGTTTTATCGGGATATTTATTCATTTAGTTTAGTATTCTTCAAATATTTTTCTTTAATATACACAACATCAGATGGCAGAACAAGCAGTCAATGCGCAAACACACTGTATTCACTGGGGATAGACCGATATGGATTTTTTTAGGGCCGATGCTGATTTTTTTTCCATCAGCTTTGGCCGATGGCCGATATTGACGGCCGATACGGACGCCGATGCCCGATACAAACGACCGATTTTCTTGAGCTGATATTTGGAGCCGATGCTGCGTTTGCTCTCTCAATTTACATCATAAAAAAGACACAATAATAACAAATGTTACAAGTCTCAATTCAAAAAAAGAAACATTTATTGAACTTAAAACAATATTTAACAAATAGTATAAAAAGGGAGAAAGGTGAGGTAGAACAAGTAATGTAGCATTTAACAGCTTAATCTTTGTTAAACTTTATCAAACATACATTCAAATAAAAACAAAATAAAAAGTTCAGTGCTCTTAATTCTTCAAGTAATTCTTTGACAATAAATATTTAAGCATAAATAAAATAATTACAGTATTGCACACAGTAGCAACAAGCAAGCAGCATAATAAAGTGCAGACTGTACTATACTTACCAACTTTTTCCCACCTAGTCATTTAATGCTTAGGCCTACGTTTTAGTGCGCTTAACTTACATAATCTCTTGTAGTGCAAATGGCTTTCCTAAGACAAGGAAAGTGTAAACAGCAATACAAAACAAAAAACATATAGCACACCAAGCCTTTCCTGGAGTAAGCTCACTGAAGTGCTGCCACACTGGATTGGATTTCTGCTCAGCCATTTCTTTAAAAAGAATAACAAAAACACAGATCAGTATCAGTCTTGTGCCATCATTTTACATTCATATCACCCAAATTATGCGTGCAGCATATGGATGGGGTGCATATGGTTAACTGTGCAAGAGTAAAAGACTTTCATCAACATCTAAACACAGCCTTGATGATGCATTGCTTGCTGACATATTATAAGACAGATATAATCAGGTCATCGCAAAATGTCCTTTGTCAACACATTTAAATAATTTAATAAAACAATAAACCTGAAAAAGTAGCCAGAAATAAAGTGCTTGATTTGTAATTTAAGACTGCCATGGTTTCAATTTTTCTACATAATATAAAATTAGCATGTCTTAGGTTGCTATGCCGCGTAATATGCAAAGACAACACACTAGTTCCAAACGAAAATGTAAAAGAAGCTGCGAGATTTGGCAAGCCCAGAACATCAGCAGGAAAAAAACGGTGATGTCAGAAGCACATTAAGTAATTGTTCAAGTTTCTATTCTAAACTGTATTATCAACGTTAAAAGGAATAAATATTCAACCACGTACAAACATTTCTCTCATGGTTTTAAAAGCTCTGCTTCAGGTGGAGCAGCGCTCTCATATGGCTGTGATGGCTGCTCCGCCCCGATGAGTGAGACATACATATGCCCAAACTGGCGTCTAAACACGGTCTACACGGTGCACTTATGTCTGATACCTGTGTGAAGTTGGCACCCCATATGTTGAAAATATGAATAAAATCATTTGTGTTTGTTTGTGCATCGTTTGTGCACAT
>JAZGTK010008762.1:0-17939 GCA_036877625.1 Ambastaia sidthimunki | reverse complement strand
ATTTTAGATCCCAAACAACAAAGCCATATTTTAATAGACACATTTCTGATAAATACCAAGTTCTAAAAGCACAAGAAACCAATTCTCTGCAGGTCTTCATTTAAAATAATGAATAATTATTGCACAATTACTATCTAACACCACAAACTAGCTCTAGTAATGAGCCATTTTATAAATACAAAGAAGCTTCTACAATAGTCCGCAAATAATATACTCAAATAAATATCAGCTTTGAACAGCTATAAAAAAACAAAACAAAAAAAACAACCAACCAAACAAACAAACAAACAAACAAACAAAACTTACCATGCTTTAAATTAAACTAGTTTTGAAGAATAATCTGCTAGTGAACACTCAGACCAATCTTCACATGAAACACCCTCTTTATGGTTAAGACATTATTGCAGTACAAAAAAATAAAAATAATAATAAACGAAACATTCAGAGGCCCTGCTGGGTAGTATATGTACATCCAAAATTCAAAGGCTTCAATTGTTTACAATAAAGAAATCTTCATATGTTAAATCTGAACCAGTCTAAACAACTGCTGCAAATTATTTTGAGATACAAGACAGAAAACAGCACCAGTAATGGAAGCATTAGAACTGCTATCTGGATAATTAGGATCATAGGGAGAAATGCAAAGACTCCTGCCTGCTAAAAGCTAAGCTAAAGCTAATGTTCCTGTAGCTACAGGGGCAAAGCATGGTGTAGCAATGCTAAGGTCAAGAGTCTGGTGCAGTGCAGTCAACACTATTCATATTAAATAAGCTTTACTCCCTCCCCTTTTAAATTTATCCAGGTTACATATATTGGTTACATATTACATATTTTGGATATCCTCATACACACGGATGTCCAAATTGGTCAGTTTCACCCTTAAACATTAAAACGATATTAGACAGAATGAAGAATTACAACCTATAGACGTACTAGCTAAAATAACAATACTGTTATGTGTTAATACTGTTGCCCTATTGGTCCTAACTAGCCAGATGCTAAATGCATCTCACTCAAGTCCAGATGTGTTTGCCACAAAATGTCAGTTTAGTGAAAAGAAAGATCTGTGGTCAAGCAATATATTGCTTACAGCACCAACACGCATTAGCCTAGCTCTGCTTGAGACTGAACATGAATTTGTTGTGCATAAACAGTTTGCAGAGACTTCAGCGAAGATGTTCTGAGTATGTAAATGGCCCATTAGGTTATTTAGCTGAGAACTTATAAGTAAATCTGAGTAAATTCAAAACAATAAGGAACTTTGATAGAACCACTTTGAAAGATCCACATCAAAGCTTTGGATCTAAGGTGTCTTCCAGAACACCAAAAGTGAGTTATTACATAATATTACAATACTGATATTGTTTTGGAACATAATGTACTACTTTGCAATGAGCACATTTATCAACACAATGGTTGATGTGACATGCAGGTATGCGGTACAGCAGGTTACTGTATTTTAACTAGTAGCAATAATAATCATAGTACTGCAATTCTACGGTGTAAGTGCAGGGAATCAGAAGACAGTAAACAGGTCTTATACTGTAGCAGAGAGCATTGTGGGTACTGTGTATAGGGCAGAGGTTCCTTGCAGACCTTAAAATGAACAAATGGCCAAAAATGACAGAACACAGGAAATATGCTGAGGCTTGACTGAATGTTTATATTAAGAGGAGCAACACGAGGAGTAAGCGTTAGAAATAAGGGAGGTGAGGGGAATAATACTCCCTTTACACCCACAAACAGGCTATTATGAAGCCTATGAGGGGATGATTGTACATTCAAGAAACAATTTAGCCCTCTTATTTGTGTTCCTTCAATGTGTATTTGGTGCTTACAATAAAATGTAAACTTTATATGAGCCGAGTTAGTTTTTGTAAAATCACTTCACTTTCATTCTTCAACTAAAAAAAACAATCATTTCTTGGTTTAGTTGCTAAGGGTTTTACATTACACGCCTGTTTTGAAATACTGTGTTGCCTTGGAGGAGAAAAACTGGATGATCAAGCCACCCAAATTTTAGTGCTTAATTTCCAAAGATGACTTTTGACCTCAAGTCAAACAATCCTCATGTGACATTCTTCTGCGGTGCAACGTAATGAATGGTTGCAATGAACAGATATAGAAGGAATACGGTGGGCTATTAAACCACACACCCTGCTAAACAACAGGGGGGTCAAATAATGCCTTCCATTTAAACTATTTAGGTTACTGAAGTGAATAATGCAGACACCAAACCAAGACTAGGCAGAACACTAAATGTGAGCTCTAAAGTTCTTGTAGCTTATATACTGATGACAAATTTGCCTTAACTTACTAAGCAGAGCAACTTTATCTAATATCCTGAGTCTTGGATAATTCTGAAATTACGCTGCCAGATTGCAAGCATGCATACGTTGGCAGTGTCTATTCAGAGCAGCGAAATGTAAGTGGCATGTGGTACTGCCACAGAGTGCATATCAAATTGTGCAATCCCTGCAAAATTATCTGAACTAAACAACCAATAAGCTACAACGTGATGGAAAAATCATTAAAACACATCTGAGAAAGGGGCACACATCTGATATTGCAACCATTCACCAACCTGTTTTTAGAAATACATGAAGAATGCATAATGCAAATGATGTTGAGGCCTTCACTGCTTGTGGCAAAAGCACAGGTGGGCGTGGTCACCTGTAAGAAGTCCTTTATGGTGATTGGTTAGCCCAGCTTAGTGATCTGAAGACTCCCAACTATTCGGATCATATTAATAGCCAGCAAAGACTTAACTTTGTGATAAAAGTCAAACAGCTGGTGTCCATCCACAAAGATCCTAAAACGCTGGTGCTCACAATGGATCTCAATCTGCATAAATGGACAAAACAAGAGGAGGACAAAAAGGAGTGAAATGAGATCAAATCAAAAGAATCCTTTGTCAGTCAGTGAGATTCAATGTGGACAGTGTGTTGAAAGGAAGCACTTGTCTGACTTTGCGTGACCCCTTATCTGAAACAGTTGTGGATTGATCTTATACTGAACTGACCCATTCTGGTTCCCTTTCACGTTTACAAAAAATAAGCACTCATTATCTTTGCATCTTTGCCCATGTGGTTGTACAATTCTCTGGGATTCTGTAACTGGCTATTTTGAAGGAATACAAATAAAGCATCCATGTTTTCTCAACACCCACCCTGTTTTCATGGGCTGTGTTTTAAACCTGAAAAATGCTGACTGTGCAAGCAGTATTCTCAGGTAGGAAGACACCAGTGTATCTAAATCTAATACTTATGTAACATCCTGTCTACTCAGATGTCTTTCTCTGTCTAAAACCAGTTTCCTAAGGGATGAGACTTTATACAGAAATCACTTGTGGATTGTGCGCATTAGAGATCTAAGCATGCGGATAGTAAAGTTTCTGCTTTTACCCTGAACGGCTGGTCCGGGATAAAGGGGAAATAAGCTATGGGTGCCTCCTCCTCACTCCATTTCCCAGAAACCCTTGCGTTCCTCAGGAACTGCCTGTCTGTAAATCGTATGCTGAGTTTCAGGGCCACATCAGCGAGATCTTCATCATCTTTCTCCTTATTGTGGCCACAGGTCAGACTGATGTCAAAGCTGTGCAGAACGCAAACAGTAAACAGACCCAGTTGATTATAATGTCAAGATTTATTCATCATCACTAACATGTCCGGTGTCACAGTAACAGACTAACTACCAGTTGAGAACTTCACAGCATCTTTCTATTAAAACAGCAGTGTATGTAGACAAGCTTTAAATTCTAACATTAGTGCCATTGATACAGCAGGACATTAATACTATTCCAAGTCTAAATCATGCAGGTAACAAAACGCTTAACCTGACTATTGCTGTTCTGATTTCTGGATATTGATAGCATTCAATGTTAACACTCAATTAAATGCTTTACTGTTGATGTTAAGTTATTTGTGTACAGAAGTCTTTACAAACACTCCAGCTGTCAGTGACACCCTATACTGTCATCATTTGTCTCTTTTACAGTTAATGTAAATACCCATAAACACCCAGCAGTCCTGACACCCGTGTAATTGCATTAAATGTACTGCAATGTACAAGATTTTGAGCCAGAGCTTCTTTTAAGTGTACAAACGCGATGATAAAAGATAACAAATAACTATACTCATTCATGCATTCATTCATGCATTCATTCATTCATTATGTTGCAGCAGTATAATAACTGATGAACGCAATCCCACCTCTCTGGCTCTGTATCTATGATGCCCATGACAATGATCTTCTTCCCAGGCCTCATTCCATCTCTGATCCGTCCACTGAAAGGAACCGTCTTGAATATTAGGAATAAAACACAACACACATACAAATCAATCACGCGTCAGACTACAGTACAAGCTAACAAAGACTGTCTTACACATCTACTCTACCAGAATACGAGAGATGTCTTCTTTATCCGGGGAGATGAGACCAGCATCTCCGAATGAATTGTTCAGGTGATGATCATCTTCGGTGTTCTTCCATAAAGAAAGGGAGATAAGACAAAACACACGGGTTTAATAATAAGAGGATGCAAAAATAATATATTTAAATAATATAACGCAGATGCTGATTTTATGAATAGAGCGGCACGCCTACAGCGCATCTTTGAATACAGATAAAACGCTTTGGATGTAGATAATGCACAGCATGTTGATTTAGAGCTAATATATGTGCATTCTTCCACATTTGCAATGCCACAAAATCATTATGAATGTCTTTAACTCATGGTGCAGAAGATGAACAAGTCACACCTCTCCTGTGATGGATTTCTCTATTGCGCTCCGTTAACCACAGTCTTCCTATTAACTATAATGGTTACATTATACGATCTCCGTGCAAACATCAAAACATAAAAAGATTGTATCATTACAGTAGTATTTGTTACTTACTATTGCGTCCTTTTCCATGCTCGCCACCGCCATCTTGGAACAAAATACCATAGGATGCTTTTCAAGGCGGTCTAGCCCAGGAATCCGTCACTGTGGCAGACTAAAAGGGTTATAATAAGGTGTGTAGGTGCAAAAATTAAATTATAATCCAAAGCATGAAAAAAACTAATTCAAAGAACTGTAAAACAATTATATTGTCTACTACATGTGAAAAATATTATGCAGACGCAGATTGTAAGGTTAATCCAGCCTACATATAAACCTAATCTGCTCAGATTTAATCGAATCTGCACTGAATTACCAGCATTACGGAATAAGTGCCCACATTAGTAGCACTTATGTTTTTTAATTGTATTATAATCTGAAATTTGTTTGCATAAAAGACGTTACTGAATATGTTTGCAATGTTTCAACAGGCTTAATTTTTAAAATATTGATTAAATAAATATTAATAATTACTTTCTTAACATTAAATACTGTAATTTTATTGTTTTTAAGAATAATATTTTTAATTAGACAGTTTGCATTATTTCCAGTTTGTAAAATTTTAACTGTCGGTTCTTAATCAGCAGGGAGAGGGAGACACCTAGTGGCAAGTATAACCACCAACAGCTGTTCTAAATAATAACCTTAATATAATGTAAATCTGTGGTTTATGAAATAATTATCATCATGCATCTATAAAATTATAATAATACATCTTTATACCAGAGTTACATACCGTGACTTTTTGCAGTAAAGCGATTTTAATGTCAAAATGTAAAAATTTGCTGTTCTCTTAATTCTAAACAAAAAAGTCAAAGTGATAATATGTTATTTAATGGTTATTATACGAGTCTTGCCAATTTTAGTCAAATCAATATGGCAATGTTTTTTATTGATTTAAATCAAGCACCATTCTCAAAGCCAGACAGCTGTTCAACACTCTATTATGTTATCTGTTGGAAAATGTCTGACCTCTTTAAATATTCATTGATATATTACTGGAGGCAAAGATGACAAGAGCAACTGTGACCCACCTTCTCTCTCTCTCTCTCTCTCTCTCTCTCTCGAATCACAAATCCAACTGCTACATTGGGGGCAGTCTTGAGCAGCTAATACTCAATTTAAATGTTTAAGAGTGTTTATAACCACATTCAATTTGATCCAAGCTTTTTAACCCATCTCCTTCCCCTGGCCCTAATAAAAATAATTATATTTTACATTACCACCTGCTGGAACATGATTTCGAGCTCAAACTCATATCTTTCCGCATATCCTTTCTTGTGGTTGAGCTGGGATATTGCATTATGTGCTTGCTTGCCATACTTTTAAATATATTTTTGTAACAAAGCATGGACCTGTAAATGCTGCATGCACTGAGACCTACTCTGTCCAAAAGTGTATTTGAGCATGCAAAATTAATAAGTGTTTATTTAGCAGAGCCAGCCTGTAATTAGGTTAATGCTGCATCCACACTGCACTGCTCTCCCACAGTCTCATTCTCCTCACCTGCTCAGGCGGAAAGTACCACAGAC
This sequence comes from Ambastaia sidthimunki, assembly GCA_036877625.1. Lineage (NCBI taxonomy): Eukaryota > Metazoa > Chordata > Actinopteri > Cypriniformes > Botiidae > Ambastaia > Ambastaia sidthimunki. Next base: position 11,524 of record JAZGTK010008762.1, on the reverse strand, counting down.
AGACTTGGCACTGCCTGTTACCCTCTGGTCTTCCCGCATGGGCATTTTGGACACCTTGCCTGCCTCTAATGATGCCAATGTGTCCCTCTAACTGACACCAGCTATGATGTGACTAACCATTGAAAGTGTTTTAAAAGTTCTGATAATGGCAATGCCTTCATTTATTCACCCTAAAGTTGGTCCAAACTGTATGACAGTATCTCCACACTGTATCTCCATCCCTTGTATCAATATATTATTGTCTCTCTTTTGTCACTGTTTCTCTGTCCCTCACAGAATTTGTTTTTTTGTGATTTTTTTTGTGAATGTCAAGCTCCCACACACTTCCTCACACCCACTCTCTCCATGCAGCAGCTGTGTGTGGTCTGTTTCTTACTTCCTGTTCTGGCTCCTCACTTACAGGGCCTTCCCCCTCAACACACACACACGCACACACACAGATACAAGATCACATGAACTTCAAGAGCACATATACAATCACATGCTTGACCACCATTGCAAAAACATTCACAGCAGTACACCTCCCTTTTTGAGGCTTTAAATGGTCACTCTCTTGGCTATGAATGATGCATCTCAGAGCAAATTCTCTGTGTTATGCAACATGTTTCAAAAACCCTGTAAGTCGTAGAGTTTTAAATCAGCTACTTCATAATAATTAACTGTCAGTGACCTTTGGTACAAACTGAACCCGGCACAAACCCACTGTTATATGGCACAATCTTATGCCATTAAATCTCAGGTTGACCAGCAAATGATTTAAAATGGTGTCAGTCCAAACACTATGATTTATGATGTTTAAAAAAATAATGATTACTCAGCCTAGGGTAAACAGCTTTATTTTCATTTTATTTAATGTAACTTAAATTCAATCAGGGTTGTAAACTACATGACCCAAATTTCCATATTTGTGGACTATATTCACACATTTCATTACGGTATGTTACTGTAAAAGGGACACTGCCAAAGCCATACTGTCACATAAAGTGTTACCGCATATCTACATGGAGGTGGGGTTGGGATGCTGCCCAGTGCAATTCAAATTCCAGTCAATGGGAGCAGTCATGCGCTGGTGTGTGTGCGTGTGCGAGTGTGTGTGTGTTACATAAATGTGCATCTGCTTGTGTGTCTGCTGAGCTGGGCTTGTGGTTGGTGGAGGGTGGGTGTGGCTTCTTTTCCTCCATGGTCACAGTAGAACAAGATCATTCAGATATTTGCACAAAGCAAACCCTATAAATGCAGCTCTTACTCACTTTAAAAACAACAGATCACTATGTGCCGTTCTGGCAAACCAGGTGGAGAGTCATTGAAAGATCATTGATCAAATGCTCACAGAATTAATGTAACTGAGACACTGCAGTATGAACCGGGAGATGCCCGGTACCAGGGAGAGTGAGAAAAACAGCTATGAGGTGAGGACAACACCCTGCTAGCCTCTAGGACAGGTGTGTCAACTGAGTCACAAATAAGAATTAAGCAAAAAAAAAAAACTGTGGTGTATTTTTGTCCAGTGACTATTCTTGGCCTTGTACTACTGGCACAAAAGTAAAGGTCCCCCATGCCATACTCTCTCATCTTCTGATGTGGAAGGGTGAATGTGAAATACGATTTACTTTATTTCTTCCTGTATGTAATCTGACTATTTCTGAGGGAAACAGGATATTCTGTCAAAAATGTAGAACAGGATTTTTTCACTCAGGAATCGATTGGATTATGAATATTGAACGTTACATAACAGAATGCAGCCAGCTGAGGAGGGATTTAAAAGTAAGAGATGTGATGTCAGCTGAAAAAAAATAGTTTGAAAGGAGGAGAAAGTACATTTTTATAAAAGTATACAAAGGCATGTTTACTTGAAATAACATGCACTGAAGAACCGTGCACAATAAGATCAGGAACAAGTATTAAGTAAATAATAATAATCACTTGTTTACAGAATGTTTACAGCATCTTTTAGTCAGGCATTACCGTTAGCTGCAATTAAATTGTATTTTTTCCAGTTTGACCTATTTCTTTATGTGGACAAAGCTTGACAACAATGATCATTTGAAGGAATGAATGAATTCAAGCACAGCAAACTAGTCAGCATTAAGACAGATCCTGTAGTGCTTGCTGGAAACAATACCGTATGAGATAACATTTCTCTATCCCTTAGTATCTAAACAAGTAATGTATAACTAAGTAGCTGAACTACTGAGCAGCTATAAAGTGAAAGTAATGCCCTGTGGACAGCCCCGGACAAAAGTAACATTCACATATAGAATAAGAAGTGTTCATAAAAGTGGTGCACTAATGAAAAACAATCTGAGATGTTAGAAGAAAAAATTATGTTAGCCAAAAATAACAATGGTAAAAGTTAGATGGTCAGTGTGTGAGATCCTACACGTAACACAAACTGATTCACCACTTTCATAAAGATCAACAAACAAAAACCACAGGGGAAAAACACTCTCACTGACCTGAGATCAGTTTGGCCATGCTTTGTGCCGTCCTCCCCCCTTCAGTTCACGCAAACACACGCTGTCACAGGCTAAAGCTGTCCATTCTACACAGCTGTGTGGCCCCAATACTGGAAATAGACTCATGCTACCAGCCCATGAGTCATGGGTGCGAAATGGTGGCAACTGTTGATGCAAAGAAATGTCCACCGTTTTATGCAGAGCAGCTGTGAGCAGAGAAAACTGGATGATTCTGCCTCACGTCTGAAACTCCCACTCAGAAATGATATACCCTTACTTGTTTATGCATTCATTATATACTCGCTATAGAATCAATCACCATGCATTTACTAAAGTGCTTTATAGTAATGAAATATTGCTCGCATTCATGAATGTAAATAATGAAAACAAACACAGAACGTAATTTTTTTTCAAATCTGTTTATTGTATGATATAAAACTAGAAAAGTAAGACTATTTCAAATTCATAGACACATGTCCATATTTTATATATATATTCTACAGTCCACATCTCAATGCAGATACAGTGATCATCAGTTGATGGGTTATTTTTCTCAGAATGAATGTCGGTAATATTGCATAGAAAAAGGCACAGCTCAAAGGCCCAAAGATTCAGCCTCTCTTAATGAGCACAAAAAGGGTTTAGACTCCCCCCCACCATGTTTTGTCTCTCTCATGCGCGCACACACACACACACACGCATGCACGCACACACACACACACACAAATAATCCCAGTGGTCACTATACTGAAACCACTTAAATTTAGATTTTCCCAAATTTGTGGCTTGAATAATGGGATGAAGAAAGTGAGATACCATTTAAAAACAACCACCAACATCAGAAATCGTGCTGCCTTTCTTTTTACATTTGGCATTGAGGGTTATCAAAAGATTTTCCCAGAAACAGGCTTTGGAAGATTGAAATTCTGAAGTTTGTAGAGAATAAAGTATTGCTTCACAAACACACTCTGAAATACATAAAAAATTAAATACTTATCATTAAATACGGGCAGGGAGTGTTGACCTATAAACGAGCACAAACACCACCCCAAATTATAATACAAGAAATTAAACAGACTTAAAATAATGCATTATTAAAAGAAGATAAAAAAATGGCTTCCACCCCAATTAATAAGCAGTGATACATTCCCATAAGCATAATACATTCCTATCTCAAATTCTGTACAAATTACAATCTGCATGTTAGCTTAACAACAAATAAATATATTTACACAGGAAACAAAAGAAATAAATAACTTAAAATAAAAAATCACTCCAAATCCAAAAACTCCTATAAGTAATATTATTAATCATAATTTTGATTCCATAGTATTGTCCGCTCGACTCTTATTCGCTCATGTTTGACACTGTCAGATAATCTCTCTTTGAATTCAAACTGTTGCTCCAAGCAAAAGTCTCTCTGACCTGAAGTTCACGCGTCAGATCTTTAATGGTCACACCTGAATAAGATACACCTGTTCTAAACACACTTAACAGGTTGATGCAAAACATTTTTTACTCCTCTTTGACATTGCACACTGCAATGGTACTTTAATTGAAACCACCTTAAGGGTTTATTGCGCACAGTGTTTTGTTTTTGCATACCCAGCATTAATAGCAAGAACTAGAGCGGTTCAGCAGAAAGCTTTGTGAAACTAATACTACTGATATGATGAATGGTCCCTTTCCTTTTGACACACACATGTGAAGTGCACATAAATTAACAGAAGATTCCAACCAATCAGAATGCAGTGGTTTAAAGTCTTCTTAGCGAATATACAATGCTTTCCATTGCACATACATACAGAATACTCTTCAATACTTGTAGGACCGATTCCACAAAAACTGCTCTTAAGAATCTGCACTATAATCACATCACTAGAACAAATGCAATGTGTGCATGCTTTGAACTCCAATGCTTTGGATTTACTGGCCAAACAACACTAAAAGACCCTGCAGGGCAACAGAGAGAGAATCTGATTTAAACATGAACAAATATCATTAACTTAAAACTCAAACAATGGTATAAATAAGATAAAATAAGACCAAACCATACGCAATCATACATCTGACATCTGTACAATTATGAGCTATATTCCTGCATGCATTAGTAGGTTAACAGAAATGAACTGTTGCACTGGTGAGAGGCATAAGAAGGAAATGTTTGGCAAACAGAAGACGATGGAAACTGTATTGAAAAAGGACTCGCAGAATAGCAGCCACGAACGTGCGTGTCTGTGGAGTTTTTTTCTTTCCTGCATGAACAGACATGCATAGACCCTCTTGCTGTGCATTAGAGCAGCATTATAACAGAACAAGCCGCTGTTTCAGAGTAATGATATAATGCTTTAACTAAAGCCAAAAAACGGGAAGTTACTGCGATGCCTTGACACAGATAAGAAATGAGTGAGAGAAGTTGACAGTTTGCTTATTACTGATCAGAAAAGCATTGATTGCATACATTATTTGTAGCATAAAGGGGTTTTAGCATTGGCTTGGTTATTTCCAGCTGAGGAAAGCACAAAAAATGTATCTGTAACACAATGTGCACTGAACAAATCTTCACTTATTGCCGGCTAAGATGTAAACACGTGGAATCTGAGCCATTATGGCAGATCACAAGAAATTTGGTTTACTGTAAATATCTGACCACTCCACACATCCATGTATAAATAACCCGGTTAACGATAAAGCGTATAAATGCATACATTTCATAAATGTATATGTGTCACTTGAGAAAGGTACAGCAACATTAAAACAGAAGCAGACAAAAAACATAAATAATGACCAAAAATTAACAGATCACTTTAAATATAGGTAAAACATCATTAAGCATTAAAAGACAGCTCTGGATGGACAAACACGAACGTAAAAAAGAAAGTTCCTCTTTTAAAATCATTGTGCTTCGTGAAAATGAAAGAACACAAAAATAGGGCTGCCGTTCTCGCACCTGGAGGGGAAAAAGAAATGCAAGTCCTTCTATTAAAATCTGTTTAGTTATTAGAAATGATGAGAATAAAGGCAAGACAAATAGACAGGAATTCACCAAGTGGTCATAAATGATGAAGGCACTAAGATCTGCCAGAAGCCAAAGTGTGTTCCATAGATTTCTTCATGTTCAGTTTTAGAAAAGGCAAGCACAGTGCATGCACAGTGTTGAGAAGTAGTACTGGGCAACATCTCCATTAAAATTGACAAAAGACAAGGGGTTGTCTTTAAAAACAACAGCACTGTACAAAAACATCAAGTGATTCTTCACTTTCTCAGTCTGGATTTAAAAACTCTTTGATTGGTTTTGCATTTCCGCCCTAATGTCCTCCAAACCTGGTCATGATCCCACAAGCACCTCCATTATATGGTCCAGTTCAGTGAGGTCCATTTTGAAAGGCTGGTTGGAGGTGACAGCAGGAGCACCGCTGTAGGGTGAAAGACTCTTGAGGAGTTCATCTGCTGTAACCACGGGCGCCAATTTGGAGGGGGTGGTGCCCGATGAAGAGGTGCAGGGGTCAAAGTCATACATGGAGGTGTCGATATCTGCAAACAGAATGTCGTCCAGGGCCAGGTCTGTTAGAAAGCCAGAGGACGAGGAGGAGAGCGATGTGCTCACGTCCAGGCTGTTAGGAGAAGGAGTCTCCAGCAATCTGGAGTCTCCAGCTGCATCGGGGGCCGACGAGTGGTCCTCGGGTGGCGGGACCAGCCCTTCAAGCTTTGGGCTGCAGGACTTACTGCAGTCTTTGGAGTCTAAGGCCCCTGAGTTTAAGGGTGGGGGCAACAATGGCATTTGGAGGGCCACTGTAAGGGTGGAGGGACTGGTAGCACCGGACGCTGTTGTGGATGTAGGTAATGGTGGTGGACAGAGTTCCTCAATCTCATCCAGGGCAGAAGAGAAGCTGTCTCTGGCCACAGAAGAAGGAAGTCTGGGTAGGTTTGGCTGAAGAGGAGAGGGTGCAAGTGGAGAAGATGATGTGCAAAGAGTCACACTGTCCTCTTCTAAAAGTGAAGCAGGGGTGAGACAGGCCTCCAGAGGAGCCGGGTTTGACAGCACTGGCGAGGGGGGTTCGAGGACCGGAGGGAATGGGGTTGGCGACTGAGTGGGTGTCGATGCCACAATCGACAGGACGCTGAAAGCAGGCTGTGCCTCACGGAAACCTTCATCCACTGGATCATCAGGAGGAGGAGAGGGGGGAAAGAAAAGCGGCCGAAGGTTGCCCTCCTGCTTCAGCTCGTCCTGGATGCGTCTCAGCATGTTGTTGATGAGCACACGTTTTTCCAAGCTGGGCTCGGTGAGTGGTCGGTGGTTGTACAGCTTCATCAGAGACATGTTGAAGATGGTCTGCCGCTGCAGGGTGTAGGAGACCTTGGAGAGGCCGTTGGTCGTCACTCCGTCTCCTGCCGCCAACGCTTTGCCTTCCAGCCCCTCTTCATCCTCATCTAGCTTCCGCTTTTCCCCTTTACCCAACATATATCTGCTTGAGAGAGAGAGAGAGAGAGACTCCTTACTTTCATGACTCACTGCTGTTTACTTTTTGAACACTCAACATCAGTTTTAAATAAGCTTATGTTCTACGTACAAAAAAAACTAAAACTTTTAAATGTTAAAAAGATGTGTATCACACACTGACATCTACAAACTAAGATGTTAAATGATCTGACAACATGAAGCAGAAAAACATCTAAAACGAAAATGGTGATGATTCATCAAATCATTGAATCATCAAATGATTTACTCAGAATGATTTTACTCTTGTGGTGGGGAAAATGGAGTTTTTAACGTATCTGATCAGTGTTTTAAAAAAATATAATATAAACCACAACTTGAATAACTAATAGACAATGAACACCAACTTAAATAACAGTTGGTTTAACCTAAACAACAAGTGGACTGGTTAAAAATAAAGCAAACCGCTTCTATTAACAGATTTGTGGCTTGTTGCTTGGTTGCCATGACATCGTCCTACAAGCTGTTGTCATATTAACATTTGGTGCTGCCACTGGGGTGAGAGTCAGTACAGTTTCTGGGAGAGAAACAAACCTACAATGCCTCACATTACAACTGTGTCAAACAGATAAAGCTACAATATAGGAATGCTGTGTGTTGACATTAAGATCATATTGTGTATCTGAAATTTTGGGCAACCACAGCATCTCCAACAAAACATTAAAAGCAATGATTTCTATAAGATCTCTTAAAAATGAAATACAGCTGTTGGTAGATGTGCCGTTGAAAACAACTGAAGCTGATAACACAGCAACATTTACAGTAATGCTGCTCTGACTACTTCCTGAGGCTGAGAATGTGTGTCAGACTTTCAGTAAGTGTTCTCGGTAAAAATGTGTCACACAAGCACAAAGCTCTGATCACTGCCTGCCTAAACACATGCTAGACGCAGGAAGACAAGATCCTAAGTGTTAGCTAGGAAGCAGGATGGAAAGGCTGTGTGTGTATGCGTGTGTGTCAGACCTGTGCTAAGCGCTAATATTAGCCAGCAGTGATCTTAGATCCTGACACACTAGATTCAAGATACTAGAGGTTTATAACAGGATCACATGCTTTTCCACAATGTTACAGTCACCACAGCTTCAGGGGAAGACAAAGATTGAGAAACAAAGAAAGAAAAAAGGGGTGTGAGTTTTTTTAAATGAACATGTTGCCTTAATAAATGCAACACTTAGGAGGGGATTCCCCAAAAAAAAGATGTGATGCAACGTGATGCAACAGCCAAAGTCGTCTGTCATGTATGTTGCACAGCTGTAGTATGTACCTGTAGTGGTTAAGCTTTAGAGGGATAAATTTAAAGATGCTCTTTATCCGAGAGGGTTTTACTGGGCAAACTGCCTAGCAGCTAAAGCACAACATGCTGTCAGCACACTTAAGCACCACTAATGCAAAAAACTGTAGAACTTAATTCTAATCTAGAAACTAGTTGAGCTCCTTTATCTATTCCATCACACTTGAACTTGGTGACTTACATATATGACTTATTTAGAAAAAGCTCCATTAATGAAAAATTTCTGTCACACATTGTGACAATCTGGGTCATCTGCATTTAAATTTCATGAAATGTTCACACTGAGACTGTTAACACAGATTAAGAAAGCAAACACGGTCAATTTTAATTAACTGTACGTGTTGACTGTAAGGTTGATATGAGGGCCACTGATTCAAAGAAACATGTATAAAGCATGCCAAAAAATGGAACGTCTCCTCTCTCGCCTGCGAGGGAAAGAGAGAGAGACAGGCGAGCGAGGAGTGAGCGAAAGAGAGAGACAGAAGCCTGATCCTGAGGCCCCCCATTAGCATAAAGTGAAGCCCAGTACAGTAGGCAGCGTTGCAGTGTGCCTGAACCTAATCCAGGCTGACAGCCTCATGCACTCCAGCCCTGTCTGCACACACACACACTGTCTGCGCAGACGCAGATCTGTCAGTCACCTCCATTCACTCAGGAAGTGCAAGCGGCTGGGCCTGTTGCCTTGCTGCCTGTTACCATGACAAACACAGTCAGCTGGGAATCCACCCAAAGAGTTGACAAAGAGGTAGTGGAGAGAGAGCGAGAGAGGGAATGAGGGAGGGAGGGAGGGAGGGAGAGAGTGGGAGGGAGGGATGCAAAAGACAGACAGAGAGAGACAGAGAGAGAGAGCGAGAGAGAGAAGGAGAAAGAAAGAGGGAGGGAGGGAGCAGGAGGGGGAGAGAGGGAAAGACTGAGTGACAGACAGAGAAAGAGAGGGAGGGAGATAGAGGGAGAGGGAGAGAGAGAGAAAGAGAGAGAGAAAATGAGTTGGGGAGAAAGAGAGGTTGAGGGAAGTTTGAAAGAAATGTTTTTTTCTTTCTATGTGCTGTTTCTGAGCAGATGAATCTGAAACAACACGTGAACTGCAGGAGGGAAAAACAGGTTCATGTCTGGAGATGAATGTTTAATCTGAAGCACGTTCTGTTCACATACAGAACACAAATGATTCAGCCGATGGAGAGCTTATGAACAAGCAAATGAGACATACAATCATCTGTGATCTAGTTCAGTATTAGTTTAGTGGGACAGACAAAGCCAGTTTAGCTCATTTATAGAGATTTAAAGGATTTAAAAGGAGAAATTAAAAAAGAAGAGTTTTTATATAAACAATAGTTTATTATATAAACAATAGTGAGATCATCACTGAATACATTTGAAACAGGTGAAGTAATTGGACATTTGAGAGTGAATGTACATTTAGTCATTCAGTCACATTTATAAACGCCTCCTCCACTGCTGATAAAAGATCAATTAAATTTGTAACAACCACAATGATGTCAGAAGTGAGAAGGAGAGTTTAGCTGAAATATGTTTCAGAAGGGCAGCAACATGGGACTGTTTCTGGTTATTTTGAGGATGTTTCACAAAGAAAAGACTGAGGACTGTACGAAAAAAGATTGATACATCAAATTTGGCTTCAGATACACAAGTGATTCTGAAAGGCAGACGGCAAATGTAACTTTTAATCAGGCAGTATCACAATTAACAATTCAGTCTTTCCCTGGCCACAAACTTACCCAGCATGACCCTAGAACTATATGCCATTGTCTGAAGCTTTAAAGTTTCAAGTACATAAAGTTTCTCACAGTAATCCACACAGAAGAATGCCACAGCAGCTCAACGGGTCTGTGTGACCGAGGAGCAGATTGGACCGTCTGCAGCGCTCGAATGCCACTGCTGCCCCACCCAACACATTCCTTCTGATTGTGTCTCTGTCTGCTTCACTCTGTTCCCTCCATCCATCATGTTCCCTCCGTGTTTAGTGTGAAAGGTCAAAAGGATGTGAGGTACATGCATACTGCTTGCAATAATGGAAAGAACTTTCTTAAACTGGCAAGGTGCAATCTGATTGGCTAATTTTGTGCTAATGAGGGTAAGAGCATACAGGTTTATTTATCGGTTTGTCTTTAAAATTATGGTCAGGTTAGTGGCACTTGGCAGCAACTTAACTACATCTCCACAAGCAAAGATGTGTATTGCAGTTTTGTTTCAGATGACTGTATGATAAAAACAAATTCTGGTGAATTATTTCATTGGTGAATTATTGATGTAAAATCTATTTCAGATAAACCCACCCTTTTAATGTTCAAACAAAATAAACTGTGATTGGTCAGTGTTTTAAGTGGGTGATTTTTGGGCAGACATTTTTCCATCAAATCAAAGGTCTGGGTATCCTAAACTAGTAAGATATTGATACACTAGGTGAGAATAATGTTTTGTTATACTGTTGCTTCTTGGTTTTTAAACTCCTGGTGCTGATCAGTTGCAATTTCCTTAAATTGCTTGATGTTATTGTCTTTCAGTTCACAAAACTAGCCCGTGACTGGGCTTCCTATACTTTAACTCAACCGCTGACCTGGATATACCCACCACACAGAAACAACAGGAGGAGCCAGAGAGAGGAGAAAGAGGAGTTCTCATCTCCACACACTGTTCCCTCACACACAGAGACATTCATGAGCACACAACCTGCCTTCCTGTTCCCTGATGCATCTGCATTAGCAGAGGAAAAGGCTGTGTCAAAAAATGTCTCTGTGACAAAAAGATTCTGACAGAATGGCTGGCAAACTGGCCCACCTTTAAAGGACAGTTTCAAAAGTGCAACTTGGTCGCAGGTGGCTTCCTGGTTACGACACCTCCCAGTAGCCAAGTGTGTGAAACACAGCACCGGATAATGCCGGAATTAGCGTAAAACGAAGGCAGGGGCCTTTTGAGAGGTTAGTTGTGTCAGAGCAGAGGTTGGAACTACGTCAGGACTGTTAGGCAGGCTGAACATCCTGTTCTAATCCTACACACCACAGATACGCAAGCATATGGGACCGGGTGTGACGGTAGAGGTTTGGTACTGGGTGTACTGGTGGAGACGGAGCGAGGGGACGTGGTGGAAGGGATGGAGTGGGAGAGCGAACAAGTGCAGCGGAGAGGATGGAGTTTATTTAGTGACATTATGATCCTGTAACAGGATCTGCACGTTTCCATGCCTGTGCTTCAGGAGCTCCCCTCCCCCCCGCACCTCCACACAGCGTTATTTCAGATCCAGACAGTACTGATTCACACACA
>JAZGTK010008761.1:0-17939 GCA_036877625.1 Ambastaia sidthimunki | reverse complement strand
GTACAGCCCTCAGCAATAAATATTTGTGCTCTTTGCTCCAGATGACCTTTTGAACTCCCCACTATGGAGACAGAAATACCTGTTTGATGTATCAACCCTTTCTGAAAATGTGGAACTTCTGGGTGCTGAACTGAGGATTTACACAAAGATCTCTGGAACCTTCCGAACATCAGAGACAGGTCCAGTTGAGATCCAGCTCCTTTCCTGTCAATCAGAGACCGTCCTCGACTCCAAAACCTTGGACCTGGAGGACGCACATAAACCAAAATGGGAGGTTTTTGATGTATGGGAGATTTTTAAGGAACGTCACCATCACTCTGAGGGAACCCGCTTTTGTTTAGAGCTCAGAGGAACCCTAGACAGCCCTGAGAGAGACACTGACTTACAATATCTTGGATTTCACAGACACGGTCGTTCTCAACTCAAGAAAGCCATACTGGTTGTTTTCACAAGGTCAAAAAAGAGGCAAAGCCTTTTCTACGAGAAGAGGGAGAAGATTAAACTGTGGGCTCCTGATGATCTGGAAAACGAGAAAGGACCTCATGCAAAGTCCCGGCGGAAGAGAAGGACCACCATTCCCACCCGGCACGGTAAGAGGCACGGTAAAAAGTCCAAATCAAGGTGCAGCAAGAAGCCCCTGCACGTGAACTTCAGGGAGCTGGGTTGGGACGACTGGGTTATCGCTCCTCTAGATTATGAAGCATATCACTGTGAGGGCATGTGTGACTTTCCCCTCCGATCGCACCTGGAACCGACCAATCACGCCATCATTCAAACTCTAATGAACTCTATGAACCCCAGCAACATGCCGCCCAGTTGCTGCGTGCCGTCAAAACTCAGTCCCATCAGCATTCTGTACATAGACGCAGGAAACAACGTGGTATACAAGCAGTATGAGGACATGGTGGTGGAGTCCTGCGGCTGCCGGTGATTGTGATGCATATAAACAAATGTTTGTTCATCTGACTGTTGGCTGGCGTCCTGATGGGACACTTGAGGCCCTCAGAAGCTCTGATGTCTTTGTATTATTTTGGATCCGTTGTTGCTTAAAATCAGAAAACTACTAGAAAACTGGAATATTTAACATGTAACAAGGCCAGTGAATCGCTAAAAGTAATTTGAAATGCTGTAATACTGGATTGTGATTCTGCATTACAAGTACAACAGAAGATAAAGAAAAATATTTGACTGGTCATGTGACTGTCTGTTTCACTGTATGGGAAATTTTACACAAGACAAATTCAGACCTAAAACATTGAGCAGCTATCCCTTTTTGTTGATTCATATGTAAATAAATATTTTTGTACAGGTACTAATTTAAACATGTTATTTTCATTAAGTTATTTTATCATTTGTTTCTCTATCTTTTTATCTCATAAGCCATTTTAGTTACTGTACAGTATCTACCTCGTTGTTTCAAAATAAGTGTACTATGTAAATGCATACCTTCAAAAGACTAATGTCAGAAAAAGGCTTTATAAATATTTGAAGAAATATGTAAAACTAATTTACTGTATGTCATTACTTCAATAAATTGCCTCAAAATAATATATGTATATTGTGATTATAATTATTTTAAAAATGAGCTATTCCAAAATATACAACAGTGAAAAAACATGAATCGCAACATAAATCTCTATAAATTATAATCCCACCAACAGAAGTTAATTCTAATACTGTTTAATCGTGCTGCATACACTGTATATTCACAGTTCGTTTATTTCACACACAAGCGTTATGGAAATAATGGTACAGATCATTCGATATTCCGTGTTACCCTCTGTTTGTATGACCTGAGGATTATTACAGCAAGCAGATTATTCCCAGGAGTGCCGCTCCCTTAGAAGACGATTTTTCATGCACCAGTGTGAGATCTAACTGACAAGTGGGAAGAAAAGTAATTCAAAACTGGAAAAACACTCCACACCTTGCTCTCATTTATGCCAACTCCAGATACAAAGATCCAAGTAATCCACGTACCTGCCTGTAAAGAGCTAAACAGAGTTAATTGCAGTGTTTAGTAAAAGGTGAAAAGGGGGTCAACAGACACACGATTTTCCCTGGGTGGGCTGTGAGTTTCTCACACACACACACACACAGAAACGCACACACACTATTCTATTGGTAAACTGGAGCAGATGAACAGGCCTGACCCCAGTATCCAACACAGCATTGATTCCTTGTCTGAAAAAAGACAATGGCGACCTAGGATGCAAACTTTAGATTAGGCTCACCCCAGAGGTCAGAGGTCGAGCGTCCCTTTGTCTTTCGCCTCTGTGCGCGTTTAACAGGTCCAGTAAAGAGAGAGGAAGCAATCAGCGCCACACAACAAGCAAAAAGAATGTGTGTGATGCTATTACGCTGTTTCTCTCTGTCTATAAAAGACAAAGAGATATGAGCAGTGCAATGGCATGCAGCTGTTGAGGAACAATGGACTGGAATCTTGTGGGTCTCTAAGGGACATCTGTGGACAGACTGAGGTGTGCTGGTGAGCAGTGAATGTTATCATTACATTTATGCATTTATCCAAAGATACATTTTGTCAGTACATGTTCTTCCTGGGAACTGAACCTACGACCTTTGTGTTGCTAACACAATGCTCTACCAACTGAGCTACAGGACCACTATCATGCTGTGATATCTTATCATGCTGTGATATCTTGTATTAGTGTGATTTTAGGACAGCCTTAAACAACAATGAAAAGTATCATTCATTTACCACTAAATTGTTACAGCTTAAACCTGTACGTCTCTCTTCTTTCTATGGAACCCAAAGTTTGACAGAGCTAACGGCCCCTAATCACAACATGCTTTTGTTGCATTTGTAACATTCAGTGAAACATCTCGGTTTGTGTTCCACAGAAGGCAGAAAGTTTTATGGGTTTGAGGGCGAGTGAATCATTAACCATTCCTTTAATTTAGCAGATGTTTAAACTGGAGCACTTACCAGTCACTAGGGATACTGCAACAAGAGATTCACCCTAAGAAGACAGTGTCATGAAAAAGTACTGCAAAGCAAAATTACAATATCAGCTAAAAAGCACAAGATTGCAGAGAAATCAACAGTAAATCTAAGCATTCAGCAATCAAACTATCAAAACCAACCCAAAACCATTTACAAGACTTACTAATTGGTTTTCAGTGGTTGTGGAAAAAAAAAAATCTGGTACTTCTGGTGGACTATGAGTGTTTCTGCTGATCAGGTGGAGATTGGAAGATCAAGTCCATGTCAATTTATTATCAGATAGAAGACAACTGATCAGATTCTGAACAGATTCTGCAAGGCTCACATTGAGCTCTGCATATGTGCACTCTTAATAATGAAGGTTCCTGAAAGGTTCTTTGTTGGCTGTATGGTTCTTTGTTGGCTGTATGTACCTTTCTTTTACACAAAAGGTTCATTGTAGTGGAAAAAAGGTTCTACAGAGAATAAAAAGGTAAGATAGAAATGGTTCTTCTAAAAATCTTTGGCCTAGAAAAAAGTTCTTTTGGGAACCAGAAAATAGTTTCTTCTGGCATTGCTGTGAAGAACCTTTTTAGCACCTATATTTTTGAGTGCATGTCACTGATTAGCTTACTAGTTGTCATAGATTAGCTTACTGTTAGCTTAACCAGTGACACTGCTACTGTGGTTGCTTTATTTGACAAGACTGTTTGCTCTGATTTGGTTCTTTGTTTTGTGTGTTTGGGAAGACCTCGTCTTCTGCCAAAGAACCCAATGCAAGCGACCTGTAAACGGATGGAGAGCTGAGAAAAGACATTTGTAAAGTCAACTTCAGAAAGGAAAGTTGAACGGTGTGTTTAAATGGTCGGGCAGGACTAAAAGAATGGAGGGCTACAGGTTAATCTCCCCTCTTTAGCCTCTGTACACAAACTACTGGTGAAGGATTAACTCTTTTAGCCCAACACACATTCATCAGTCATGTTAGTAAAATGTCAGCCGTGTTTCACACACAATGACTGATGCTTTACGTTTATCTTTACAATCTCTGAAGCGTGTCTTCTCTAACATTCCACAAATATTAGATGAAGTATTACTTTTGTGAGACTGATGTCATGTTAAACCTACACAGTGTCTTCTTTATGTGTTGGGACAGTAAAGGAAAAATTCATCATGGCTTATGTGTGTTCTCAAAAATGACAAATCTTGTATAAGCATGTGTTATCGAAGTATTTCTGGGTCAAAAACGCATACATAGAACAAAGCTGAGGACTGTTTCTTGGGTATAAACCAGAACTTCTAGACCAAAAACGCTTAGCTGTTAGCACACCTTCTACGTCTTTTTGGGAACGCTTCGTGGAGATGGTGGTATTCCTCAGCAACTTCTTGCAGGTCACCACCGACCCGACGGCTTTGCACCATCTATAAGGGGATAAAGCGATGCGGAGACGTCCAGATGTTTGAAACGGCTAACGCTGAGGAACATCTGGCTTTGGTTGAGACGACTGCAGGGCTTTACCTACTGGCTTTAGTTAGACGTGGAATAGGCTACTTAGAGGAGGATTCAGAGTCACTGCTAGACAGGTCTGACCCCGGCTGATATGTTTTGACTGAATGATAATCAGACCACTGGACTTCTTTTACACATAAGAAGGAGAGTTGATATGACAGGGGCCGTAGTATTTCTTTACAGTCTCTCTGTGCAGAAAATGTGAAACAGATGAGGGGAGTCCACACTGAAGCCTTCTCTCCCCCTTAATTAAAAGTGCCTGTCCAGAAGGTTTGGAGAGAATTATGTTTCTAGATCACTGTGGCATTCGCACATCAAAAGGAAATGACACTGGACGCAAGGTTAGCCATTAGCAGGAGAGTTTTATCAGAGATCACAGGCTTTCGTTTAGCTGTAATGACCTACAGATTGTCTCTCTCTAAACCTCCTTTCCCTCGTCATAACAACGGCCGATTGTGATCTCCGGTAAATCAGTAGGTTAACCAACTCAAAGTCTTTTCTTCCAATCGTAACCAAACACCACACAAGGCAAGTTTGTGATGTCATGGCTGGTGAGCATAGTTACGCAGCTTTGTAATGGCAAATCTTAGTATACACTCAACACTGACTCCCTGAACCCTTAACAGTATTTATAACAGTACAGGTCATGCTAGATGGGTTACATCTGGATTTGGTCAAGACCCAAATTCTACAACCCAAATGTTACTTTAGACTCTAAAAGAAAGGATTAAGATATGACCTTTAATGAGAAGGGAACAGCATAACAATAAATACAAGGACCAGCGAGCCAATGGCTACACCCAGAATAGAAAACTAACTTACTGAATACTGTGCAGTATACTGAACAACAAATAAAATGATGCTATTTTATCACAAGACCTCATTTCATGAGTGAGTCATCTCCAGAAAAAAACTGAAATGCGAAATGGCTTAACTATTGGCAGGCCAAAATAATAAGAAAATGGAGAGAAAGTGGAGTTGTTAAAACCACACCTAATTCATCTCACTGTAAATGAAGTCAGGTCAAGCAGAAACGACATACAGAACTTAACACGCTGTTCTTATTGCATACGGCACAATTAGCATATGAATGCTACCATACGATGCATAAAAAAACATTTGTATACTATACAAATGCAAATTAGAATGTTAACATTCTAGACAATGTCTACCAATGACCAAAAAGCTATAAAGAATATTATTTAAAGCCACTTTTATTATGACATCCTTTGATCACTATACAAGCCTTCAAAATGTTCGCAAGAGTAATACACCACAAAGGTGAAACGGAACTTTATGGCCCATAAAAATCAGCGAAGTGTTCATTGATTGTGAAATGGTCAGTGCTCTGGGGGAAACTCAAAACCTGTCCGGTTCTCCTGAGTCAGTCAAGTGTCTGAATCAAGCAAGAGAAGGAAATGAGTTATGACATGATCAGGGTGGAAAAGGAAGTATTTTTGCATCGAATTAAAATAGGGGAAGGCTTTTAAGAATGCATACAGAGAATTTTAGCCATGCAGAGATCCATATGTACACATTCAAGCACGCATGCACGAACGCACACACACATGCATGCATGCATGCACAACTGCAGACTAATTCCTCTGTGTTTAACTGACTTAAACACAACTGCTTTGTCAGCTCTTTTCTCAACTCCGGGTGGGAAATTATCATTTTTTAGGACTATTTTCTAAAGCAGCCATTTTTCTGTATTTTCAACAGAACCACCATCATACAATAAAGGCCTTTTAGTAAAATGAATCATATGTTACCTATCAACATAATGGGCTGCAGGCTCCTCTAATACCGGCCGAATATCTCAGTCCATCTTATCTTTAAAAACACACTGATAAAAAATAAAGAGCAGATTGCACAAATCTCAACACTGAACTTGATGGGTCTGGAACACATGAAAAACATGCTTTCAGTTACAGCTCACAAACTGCCTCCAGGACGACATTAGTAGGGAAGTGTACGGAGAATAAGACAGGAAGTACCTAAACATCTTGAATGTAGAAATCCTGGATAAAACATCTAAGCAAAGAAAATAATCTTGTTTTAAATGGCTAAAGCTTGAAGCATAGAAATTGTGGGGCACTTTAAATATCACCCTCTGTTTTAGATCACACACTGATTGTGTGACTGAGTGTGGCTTGAATTGACCTTTCTTTACCTAGAGAATTCTGGGAAATTAACATTTATCTATAATTCTTTTAGCTACTTGTGACTAAAGAAAAGATGAACAGTTGAAGTCGTGTGTAATTTCTGTGCCACCTTTAAAGCTACAATCAGTAACTTTTACTCTCTACCGCCACCTCTGTTTGACACATAAAATTGCAGGATACGAATAAGTTATTTGCTTAATATGGGTGACGAGTTTAAATTCTAAACAACTACTGTAAGAACAAGCTTCAAACACTGCTTCTCTTCTACAGTACACAGACATGCAATATAGCCGGATCTTTGTCTTTCTGAGAGATTAATTTTCAAATTAAAATAATAAATATAATTATCTATATAATTACTCTATAAATTATTATCTATATAATTATTTATATAAAATTATGAATATAATTATCAAATATAAATCATTATTATAAGCTTACCGTTGCAAATGGGGGTAAGCTTAGAAGATCGTATCATGTACTTGCTTAATAATTTTTGTTCATTTTTACCTTAAAGTCATAGACTGCAGCTTTACATCTGTTGTACCCAGCACTCGTCTTACCCTGGAAAAGACAATGTATTATGTATTAAAAACACTCAACAGCTCGACTCTCTTCTATGCCATTGCTGGCCTGATTGTTGGCAGTCAATCGTGGCACCCGTGTCGAAAAAATGACTGACATCATAGGTTTCCATGGCAACAGCAAATACATTACACAGCACATATATACACGCAAAAGGCATGCATGCACAAACACAGACAGCCAGAGCAAAGACAGAAGCTATTAGCATGCTAGACTGACCACAAGCTCCAGACTCACCCAACTAACCTCTAGGTGTTGATTGCTCAGGGAGTTCTGATCCTGGATCAGGCAAGACCATTCCCATGAAGTTTTAAGTATACACTTGAAAGCCCCTCCGACAGGTCGCTTGTAGAAGGTCAGGGGTCAATTGCCTGGTGGTGCTTAATGGTAGCCAAAAAAAAACGTCAGTCAGTTTAAACGGCCACAGTGAGTTTTGTGGCCCGCGACTGGAGGAATGCAAAGAATTCCGGGGTTAAAATGGTGCCATGAGGTGGCAGACACCGACACGGGGCTCTGGAAGCTGGGATACAATGTCACCCCCCACCACCATCACTCAACATTAGTCACTGCTCTTTCAACACCTTGTTGTCGCTGTGGGTATTAACCGGTGCTGGTTTATGGGGGAGAGAAACGCTTGCTGGGCACGGAAGCTGTGATCCCGTTTAACGTCACAAGCTAAAAATTACAAGGTCATCAAAACGAATATTTAAAAATTGGATTTTCATCATCAAAGAAGAAAAGCTACATTTTAAAGGGGTCCGAAAAATACCTCAAGCTGAGAACTGAACTTGGATCACCCATAACCGCACGGTATGTTGGAAAGCTGCCCACAAGGCTGTTGAGCCAAAAAGGTGCAGTTAAATCTAAAAAACAAAGTAACTTAGTAATTGATTTAAATTGTATATGTGAAATAAGGAATGGAGCTCCGTTCTGGGTTAAGGAGGTCTGTGTGAAGAACAGGCACTTTGGAGGATTACCTAATGTTATTCTCAACAGTTATTTAAGTGCTTCTTAAAGCTGTTGCAACTGTAAAAACATGTCGTCACACTCTGAAGGCCAAATATTATAATTATTGTCCAGAGAAAATGACAAAAATGATTTGAAAGCACAGTCGCAGCGTACGAGCGATTGTTTATGCACACGTATTTCAAGAAAAACCTTTGCAAAATTTTGCAGCGCAACATACAAAATACACTGTCATGCACGAACTAACAGACTTCACAAAACACCTCTGACATTCTTAAGACCAAATATTGGAATTATTCTCCAGAGAAACGGACAAAAATGATGTGAAAGTAGATCGATCGTTTATGCACAAACTTTTTTACGGTGCAAAACAAACTCATGCATGTAAAAACTGAATTCACAAAACGCCTTTTGCATTCTTAACCATGTCATGAAAGATCTCTTCACTTAAAATTCTTCCTCTGACATCACAGTCTTCCTCTGAACTTAATGCCCTGTTCTCTCACCTGGCCTGCCAACCTGTTATTTCCTCTTAGAGTTTAAACTCATGATCTAACGACCCGCCTTTGGTCCAAAGTCAACATGGAGCCGGACTTGTCAATCATTTGATCCACTTCATTGGCATCAAGGCTTGATTGGGCACAATTAGTCCTCAGAAACAAATGACATCAATCTGCGCTGGGTTTCCATCGAGGAAGGCTGATTATTTGCTTTAAACTGGAACCCTGATTTCAGTCTCACCCTCTGCGTCCCCCGGGGGTTAACAAACAGTGGAAAACATGTACGACTGACATAAGATCCTTTGGCCTTAGCTAGAGACGTTTTCAAACGTAATTTGGTCGAGCCCAAAGGGAGTCCGAAAACACAACAATTTTGGCACCGCTCACGCGCTGCCGTGAGATTTATTTTAGTTTATCTACGGGCTGCGTAACACAGAGGCACCGATATTCGCTTTCCTGACTGATACTCACCACATTATAAACCCACACAGGTCAAGCTGTTATTGGCTCAATTCACAGATATAAAGAACAGTCGGTTCGTTTATTTAATTTACAGTACAGTCAGTAATAGAAAATTGATGCTATGTGACGACTACCGCAAAGTTTTGGCCATTATCGTAAGGAAGGCTAAAACAAACTAGGAAAAACTCTGTTTAAATCGCACCAGCGTCCATGCAAAACTCAGATGTTTAATGTTTATGTACAGAGCATTACTAATGAACCATGGTCCATTAACCATGTGTATTTATTTCCAACCACGCGTTCAGTGTTATGAAAGGCCAGCATCTCTAAAACTCATGCTGTGAAACTCCAGTTTTACAGTGTTGACTATTGGACTGTGTTCTCTTACTGTAAAATAACACTTGAGTTACAGTGAAGACACATACACGAGTTACCGTGAGTAAACACAAACACACAGAGCATTCACACCGAGCTCTGAACATGTGGATCTACAAGACAGAGTTTCCTGTGTGAATAAACACTTCATTATTACCTGTAGCTGCTAAACACATGGAGCTGAATTAGAATTGAGTGTGTTTACATTTGTTTACATCTAGCCAGATAACCGATATGATCACTTTTCCCAGCATTATTTAAATTAAGATGGAACAAATGGTGACAAATGGTAAAATTCAAGGGTTTCTTTAAAAAAAATGTTGGCAATCACCAGGCGTGTCAGCGATCCTAAAAAGGGAAAAGAGGGTTGAACAGGGCGGAGTTTGTTTGACACAGACTCCGCCCACCCTTAGGCATCCGTCTTCCTCACAGAGTAAAACCAAATTGCATTTAAACTGATATTGCAACGCATCCTTGACTGCTACTGGATCAGAACACAATCTGAACGCCGGCATGTGAATGCCAAGTGCAAACCAGGACCACGCAGTAAACGCTAACAAACACTGTGTGCATCAT
This sequence comes from Ambastaia sidthimunki, assembly GCA_036877625.1. Lineage (NCBI taxonomy): Eukaryota > Metazoa > Chordata > Actinopteri > Cypriniformes > Botiidae > Ambastaia > Ambastaia sidthimunki. Next base: position 7,859 of record JAZGTK010008761.1, on the reverse strand, counting down.
AATGTCCGTTTGCTGAAACTTTGTCATTGAACCACTTCTGTTCTGAACCACCAGCTGGACGCTGTCATTTTATAAGATGATGAACTCGTTCAGAGCAGGAATTATGGTATAGGCCTCAGTCTGTATGTGAGTCTGTGTGTGGGTGCACTGACCCAGTGTGACCCGCGGCTGTGTTCTGAACTCTGGAGGGGAGTCGGATCAGAGCTGCTGAGCAAAAGCTCAGCTGTAAAAGTCCTAATGAGTCTCGGAGCGCTACAGTAAAGTGAAAGTCACCTAATGAGCCGGTATTCTCAGTTCATCCCATAATGCCACACGTAATAAACTTCACTGCTGTGTTAAAGAGACAGTTCACCCAAAAATAAACTCTCATCACTCTCATGACTTCTGTCCAACACACAAGGAGAAAGTCTCAGCTCTATAATTCAGTGCTTAACCTACACTGAAATAATAAAGCCCTGTTTGCCCATCGATCTGTCTCATCTTTGCACCTGATGGTACCTTAAAGTTTCTCACGGTGGCCCGTGATTAGATGCGTTTTTACTGACTGTTCAATGCCAGGACTTTATTCACCAGACAGAGCATTTAAAAAAGACCCTGGACATGCCTTTGGAAAATTACAGTAAAGTACAGTAGATTGTTCCTTGTAAAGACTGAATAAAATGACATAACACAAATGCAATGAGTCATGCTGGTGTCATGACATGTATAATGAAACTCTAAACTGACTGACTAAAACTATCAAGCGTTTTAAAACACTACAGCTTAATGAGGCCTCATCTAAGAAACAAACTGAATAAAACAGATGGTCTAGAATAAATATCACTTACAGTAAATGCAACACTAATCAAAGGTCATGTTTACAATCCGCTGTACATTTAAACAGTGGGACACAACTATTACTGAAGTCAATGCATCGTCTTTAACACAAGCGTTTATAACTGACGTTGTACTAACTAGGTTTCCATCACATATGCATAGAGAAAACTAACCACAAAATCAAACATAATAATTGTATATACACGGTAAACCCAAATCTATAAGCCTTATGTGTTTAATTTGCATACAAGCTGTGTTTAGACGCTACAAAAGACGGAGATTCGCTTGCATTACTCGCACGCGTGGTAATGGCGCCCCCTAGCGACCACACGACTGTAACGCTTTTAATATACAACAACATTAATTAATTTTTGAGTTTACAAACCGCAATTTATTACCAAGATGGACGGAGCTTCACAAATCATAAGACAACTGTTAATTCTCCTGTAACATCTGTATATGTAGATTCAATCAAATTAAGACTAATGTGTATTCATGTATTCTTTGTGTCAACATTATACAAACCCTCTTTCATTATATAAATCATTTTCTCTGTTAGTTAATAACTTTTGAACAAGTTTTGCATCAAATGATCGTCTGTGTTAGCGTCAATATTTCATTATTAAAAAATGAGAAGCTTGTTGTTTTAACACGCCACCGCACGTAACCTGAAAAAAATATACAACAGATGCAAATGCTGTCATAACGAAATTAAACCATTAAACTCACCGATCTGTGTTTCTAAATCAGGACATCATATGCAAAATATCGCAACGGTGCTTTTGCCACAGCTGAGTTTCAGTTCAGTTTTCCTCTGAGAAAGCTGGTTAAGAAAAGCTCACAGGTTTCCTGGAAGAACACGTGCTTCTATTTAGTTTGTCATTATATCGTCTGTGTCCAGCAGGGGGCAGTAAAACAGTTTATCACTCTGTCAAACACTTAGTGCAGGTGTTTACAGTAAAGAATTACTCTTCTTTAAAATTAATCTTGTTTTAAAATAAACATTTTAGTCATAAAGGTACATTTTTTTGTGTTATGGGCTTGTAGCTTATTGGTTTGACTGAAACTGTCCTGACACATATATTAACATGTTAAATAGTGAGGAAGTTTGGTGGCTCACATTGGAGAAAATTGGACAAAATAGGATTATACATTTGCTAAATCAGGCAAATTGGTTTACATGTAATAATGTCAACCGAGCGTTAGGTGTGTGTGGTGTTTGAGTATGAGTCCCTAGTGGCAGGTGTTTCTGTGTTGCTGTCTGACTGAAGGAGGTTTTTGTACGAGATCTTTTCACTGTGTGAATACAGGACCTTCATAAGTCCCCATACAGTAATAATGTCCTGCATCCTCAGGTTTGGCTCCACGTATGGACATTGTAAATGTATACCCAGAATAAGTTCCACTGAAGCGATCTGGTACTCCAGATTGAATTTGAGTTGCATCATGGATCAGGAGTTTAGGAGCTTCTCCAGGTTTCTGCTGATACCAGCTCATGTCATCATCAACTCCACTGGTCCCAGTACAGCTAATAGAGACAGAATCTCCTGCTTTAACCGACAGAGATGCAGGAGACTGGACCTCCTGATGGGAACCTGAAGGTTTAAAAACAAGGCAAGCGTTACATTTGAGATGCATTTATAGTCCAAACATTTTATACAAAATGAACATAGTTCGAAGCTTTGCAGAAATAAACAGCATGTTCTTATAAGGAATAAAACAAAATGTTGACCTTGAATAAACAGACTCAGTGTAACCAGACTGAGTAACAGAGACATCATTGTTTCTGTGTGACTCTGGACTGAAAACAAGCTGATCTTCTGTGGGCTTTTGTTCTAAAGCTGTAAATATGCAAAACACTCTTCACTCATCAGACCGTCAAAAACACACATACACACTGAACAATGAAACAATCGTTCATGATTAATCGTGATTTTACTGGATTCTGTTGCTGGTTTTAAAATGCTGAGGTTTTTGTAAAGGGAATAAATTAGAAATCGCTGGTGTGGAAGAAGAAACTAAACTGAGTGTTGAAAGTAAGTGAGAATCAAAATCCAGACCAAGTAGCATTTTCTGAACATAATATTGTTTATATTACAAAATGCAAAGAGCTTGTTTTGAGGAACACAAGAATAAAATAGATTATGGACACTCAAGAAAGAGGACCGCTCAAAATATACATTTACAGAAAGAGAATTGTTGCAGATGATTTAAATACTCAGTAAATGTTAAATTATATTAGTGTTAAATTACCTGTAATAGTCATTTGTATGTGTGATCAATAATTCGTTTAATGAACAATTATCAATAAATCAATAAAAATATATTCAGCTGTATCTTACATAAATAAGAATAATTTAGGAACCAAATCAAAACAAACTGATATGGTTTTTGTATTTTATAATGTTTTGTGTTCATTGTCAGTGTTCAGTGTCAGTGTTCAGTGTCAGTATTCAGTGTTAATGTTACAGTATTAGCATTCAGTGAGCAGGAGGTTTTTGTACAGCCCCTGAATGTGTTTGTATCACTGTGGTACACTTTTGGTGGAGGGACGACACTCTCAGTTGGAAGTAAGTAAATCTCTCTTTATTTCCATCAGATACGTAAAAGAACAAAACAGAAATAATAGCAAAAATAGAAAATAACTTACATTTAACTTACATGTTAGTGTAGATTATTTCTATTTGTTTGACCAAAGTTTACCTCTGTCATGCTTATTTCTTCTCTGAATTCTGGTTACAGTTTGTTTAAATGTAAGTGTTATAATATAAGATTTACATTTATTTATTTGGCAGACGCTTTTATCCAAAGCAACTTACAGTGAACTCAAGGTTTACATTTTTATCAGCGTTTATATTCCCTGGGATTGAACTCACAACTTTTGTGCTGCTAATGCAATGCTCCACCATTTGAGCTACAGGAACACTGTGGAAGAATAATAATATAAAATTGTACAATAATTTAACAACTATTTTAAAAGCTACAATCTGTAACTTTGGTTAAAAAAAAGCAGAAATAAACTTTTGAGTAAGTGCAAAAAAGATCAGAGCTCAAACGATCTCTTTATCTTACATTTATCTGACGTTATCTTTAAGTTATTATAGTGTTTAATAGTTTGAGCTGTCGGGTCTGATTTCACTGGAAATATCAGATTTTATGCTGATAAATGCTGATAAAGGGAAAAAATATATGTGTAATTTCATATTTTTATACTGAATGATAGTATCACTTTTATCAAACCTCTCATGAGACTAAAACTTAAACAGTTGTTTCGATTTTCATTTTATGTATGTTGGTGCAGTTATAAACTTTATTAAATTACTGAAAAGCTATTTTAATCCTAATTGTGTGAGTAAAATAACACTATGTAATAAAATCTAAATAAACTTTTACACATAAAAAAAGAATTGAATATATAATCAAAATGACTGAGAATAATATATAAAGAACAGAATATGTATTATTTTATACAGTGTTTTAAAGCACAAAGCTGTTTTAATGGGCTGTTGCACACGGATCAGCTCCACTGACTAAGAATCTATTAAAAGGAAGTGAAAACAAAATGTGTGATAGAATCGTTTATAACTTTAAGAGGACAGAAACTTCACTCTTTCCATCTCTCTCTCTCTCTCTCTCTCTCTCTCTAGGTAACTCTCAACCCATTCTATCTGTCCTGCCTCCCTCCAGTGATGAGCTGAAGGGGGGTCAGGCTACAGTGCTGTGTGTGGCCAGTAAGGGATTCCCCTCTGACTGGAGGCTGAGCTGGAAGGTGGATGATAGCAGCAGGAGCTCTGGTGTGAATCGGAGTCCCGGTGCGCTACAGAAAGACGGGCTGTACAGCTGGAGCAGCAGTCTGACCCTCACTGAGAGAGAGTGGAGCTCAGCAAAATCCATCAGCTGTGAGGCCACTCACAGCTCCCAGAGACCAGTGACTATGAGCCTGAACACAGAGCAGTGTGATGTAGAATGAGAGAACACACACACACTCACACACACACACACACACACACACAACACACACACACACAGAGTTATATTTGATTTATGCAAGAAATGTATCTTTCTTAATGCTTCTTTTCCAGTAGTTTTGACACTTCTAATTGCAACACAATATGTATTGAAGTCTGTAGTGAACTTTGTGCCAAATAAAAGCTTTGTGAATCATAAACTGTGTCCATTTCAGTTTTTAATTTGTGTTTTTATCTGTGAATACATCTGCTGTTGTGCTCATAAAGAGACAGTTTCTCTCTTCATTTCTCTGTCTGTTCTCTGTGTTGCATTCAATCAAAGACTCAGAATTCAAAGATCATGTTTCCGCATACTGGTTTTCAAATATTACATATTTTAAATTAATATATACAATTAAACTATTTCTGTTTTATTCAACAACATTATAGATATTGTGTTGCTGAAAAATAAAAACTATTACAATAAAAAATAAAAACAATAATAATAAAAACTATTACAATATAACTTAAATAACATGTTTATATTACTGAATTTAATATATACATTATGGGGGCTGTAGAAATGTTTAGGGGATGAATGATGAATGTACGTTTATAAATGTGTGACAGATGAAATGAAATTGCAGTCAAAGAAACTGAAGTTTTTATCTGTTCTGTATGTGCAGTTTGTTTTCTTCCCCTCCACACTGTCAGAAGATTCATCTGTAGAGTTTTTGTATGATGCTTTTTCACTGTGTGAACACCCAGACTATGTTCTCTGAGGTTCCCTTGTTATGTTGACTCTGACAGTAATAAACTCCAGAATCTTCAGGCTGAACTTCACTGATGCTCAGAGTGAAATCAATGTGGTTTCCACTCTCACTTCCAGTGAATCTAGAGGAAATTCCTGAAGCTCTCTTTGATGTGTGATAGATCAGGAGTTTAGGAGCTTCTCCAGGAATCTGATGGTACCAGGACATGCAATATTTCTTGCTCTCAGCTGAATCCCAACAATTAACACTTGGTGTGTGTTTACATTGAATAGTAACAGTTTGTCCAGGCTTCACTGTCTGATCTGCAGACTGAGTTATAATCTGACCCACAGAACCTGTGTAGAGATAAAATCACATCAAATCCAGCTCAGTGCAGCTTCTCTGGATAATTCACATTTACATTCAAAACTTTTCAAGAATTACGTTTTTTCATCATTAGTAACATTTATTATCATGAAGAATTTTACAAAGAAATGAGAAATGAAATTTATGTACCTTGAATGTAACACAGTGTCCAAATGACGATCCAAATCATTGTTGTAATTTTGAGGTTTGTTGTGATATGAAATAGTTTCAGTTTTAAAATGCCTCTAAACTCTGAGAGCTATAAACACTCAAATCAATGAAGCTTAAAACCAATGCAAGTGTTTCCAGCATTAAAATCACAATAAATGCTGGAGATCAAACACAAGTACAATCACCAGTCGAGTTTTAACAGCTGTGAATATGCAAAAATCTCCCCTCAGCAGTTTCATCTGATAAAAAACATGTTCAGTTACATCCTGAAATTTTGCATAACACAATAAAACAAACCCACCTGTGCAGTAGCATTACTGGACAAAATAAATTAAACAAAAATACATTTATTTGATAAACTGGACGCCTGTGTTTCTTTCTGTTTAAATGACACACTTTCTCTGTTTCATTTAATGAGAATTTCTGAAGTGAGTCGGTTACTGAGTCGGGCTTGTAATCAGTAGGTTGCTGGTTCGAATCCAGCGCCGGCAGGTAGCAACTAAAGTGCCCTTGAGCAAGACACCAAACCCCCGATTGCTCCCCGGATGCTGCAGTGATAGCTGCCCACTGCTCCGGGTGTGTGTGTGTTCATGATCTGCAGTGTGTGTTCACTCCTGGGTTAAATGCAGAGGTCACATTTCAGGTATGAGTAACCATATCTGATAAAACACGTCACTTTTGTGTTTATGACTTTTTGAGATGGACAGAGACCTCACAGTTATTAAACAGAAAAGGAATCAATGCACTGTGAGTTTATTTTATAGAATGAGAATCTCTTGACAGAATAAGATTGAGTTTAACATCTGGTATCTCACACACACACGTGTTGATTCTGTTTCTGTTCTGCTTTCAGCATCTGTTGTCTCACTTTATCAGATTCTTTGATCGGGGAGGTTTTTGTACGGCACTTTATCACTGTGTGAACACTGCCTTGCCACTGATATAATGGTAACTGGAACAGTAATAAACTCCAGCATCTTCAGGCTGGACATCATTGTTGCTCAGAGTGAAATCAAGACCGTTTCCTCCAGAATGAAAACTGCCTCCACCACTCATTCTGGATGGAGCACTTGAGGGCTTCATTGTTGTGTAATATATTAAGAGTTTAGGAGGACCTTCTGCCTTCTGAAGGTACCAGGAGATGTAGTAATCTTTAGATACTGAACCTTCTGGATATCTGTAAACTACAGTGTCCACCTTACAGTCAATAGAGATGCTCTGACCAACCTGAGCAGATTTACCTTCAAGCTGAGTCACAACAACTCCCATCACACCTGTTTAAACAGAGAAACTCTATTAAAATCACTTCATAACATGGAAAACTAAAAGATATACGTTAAACTACCTTGGAAGAAGCAAAGTGCCCATATGAAGAGAGTCATGTTTGCTCCAGGTTTGAGTGTGAGCAGTTGTTGAGTTAAAAGTCTTCATGGGTCTATAAACTCTTCCAGACCACTGGAGCATGAGGGGTCCATGCAAAACATCATCATGGTGGAAAACCCCCTTTGTTACCTGAAGTTTCATTTCACAGCAAAATTGTTTTAAAACTGAATTTTGTTGCTGTTTACAGAAACATTTCAGATTGTCTCTGTGAAGGATTTTTACAGGAAATAATATTGTATAGAAATTATTGTTGGCTGTAAATGTTATAGATAAAAGTTGACTGAATCATTTATGGTTGTTCAAATAAACGCCCCTGAAAACTGCAACATAAGTTTCTTGTTTAAAAAATAGTCACAAATCTTTCAACATGCATCTCATTTTGATCAAATTATTCTAATGTTATTTTTATACTGCATATATAAGA
>JAZGTK010008760.1:0-17940 GCA_036877625.1 Ambastaia sidthimunki | reverse complement strand
CATTAGCTCTTCTCTCTATTGGGATCATTTCATGTAGGCAATGAATATATGAGAGGCTTTATCTGGTTCACTGAATCTTATCATGCTTAGTGACAAGTAGGAAGGGATGGAAAGTAATTATACGATTCTGGTGTCAATTTCGGTTCCTCTTAACAATTCCAATACCCTAACAAATCTGAACTGTATAGTGTAGTATAGTATAGTATAGTATAGTATAGTACAGTACAGTACAGTACAGTATAGTATAGTATACTGTAGTGTAGTATAGTATAGAATACTGTAGTATAGTATAGTGTAGTATAGTATAGTACAGTATGGTATGGTATGGTATAGTGTAGTATAGTATAGTATAGTATAGTATAGTATAGTATAGTATAGTATAGTATAGTATAGTATAGTATAGTATAGAATAGTACAGCACAGCACAGCAAAGTGGAGAAGTTAAAAAGTTCCCCAATATGTGACTTCTTCAAAAAAGTTACTTCGTTTATTTTATTTAACTTCACAAATACCTTACTATTTACCTTACTATTTGAACAGAAGTGCTAGTTGTCACACATAATTTAACAGAGCCATCACATGCTAGTGGAACGTAAAATGATTGATTACACCTAAATTTAACCCCAAATGGAAAAATGAAACCTTGGGAGAACAGCTTTTTAAATGTGTAGTCTTATCAGACAGGGTCTCATATTGGGATGTGGGTTATTATTGGATGCTACTGCTCCCTGTGAGAATTGAGCTGCTGTGCTTTAAGGCCACCTGACACAGACTAGATAAATTCATCTATCAGAACAGCAAGGGTTTGCTGCTTTCAAAGATCTGCCAGCTTACCTCATATTCTACATACTCCTCTTCTTCTACCTCGTAAGACACAGTCTGGATTTTCACCTCGTTTTCATCCAGTAGTTTGGCTTTAGGGTCCTCCTTACTGGGGGTCTCTGTCGTGACTTCCTTCTCTTTCTTCTCCACAAAGGTGGTCTCGCAGCACTCGTTTTTGTAATCCTTGGCCTTGCTGCCCACATCGTCCTTGTAAAGGATGAAGTTGGGTTTGTAAAATGCCTCCACCGCCAGGTGAAGCGAGGTGGCGTCCAGTAGCTGGGCTTTAGCCTTGCCGTTTCCTGCTGTGACCGCGACCCCACCTCCACCCCCACCTCCACCTCCTCCACCAGTCACAAAATAATTGATAATGTTCTCCTGATACTGGTTGCTGTGGAAGTCGCCCCCATAGCCGTAGTCGGCCTTCACCATATGCCTGCTGTTCTTATCCAGAAGAGGGTTTTGAAGCTCACTTAGACTCTCCATTGTAGAACGCAGGGTGTTTAACAGCCGGATGGAGAAATATAGGAAGAAGCGATGACCTTGGCTGGACCGATGTGACAGGTGCTAATGTGTTCAATAAGCCGTGAGCTGTAGGATGAGTGAGAAGAGAGAAAAGTGAGGGAGTACGCAGTAAAGACACGGACTATTGAACACATGCAGGGAAAAGTTTAATAAGACTAAACTGCCGGGACAGACAGGTGCTGGGCAATGGGAAGGCAGCCATGCGGTTAACACGACGTCTATGGCACCAAAAGCCATAGACTCTTATTAGGGACTGTGTCATATATAATGCAGATTGAAGCTTTGCTGAAGAACTGTGTGTGATTGTACTTGTGAGACTAGTTTTCCCTGTGTTTTTTGTTTTGTTTTCAACAATTCACACACTTACAAAGAGAAAAACAAAATGTACCCCCTTCTGCTAAGGCGATAAACTTAACAGGCAGATTGTAATTAACTTCAGTTTACCACCCCATGACATTCAATGACGATGCTGGTAATGGGTCTGCCTGGGAGTCCATGTGCCATGAAGTTAATGCAGACATCTTTGTTAAAATGCAATTCCAAACATGTCCAATGACTCATGCTAAAAGAATAACTCGCCATTGGGAATTCAATAGAGGGGGAATACGTGGTTGATTTGTAAAGATGCACTCTGTAACTTTTTGTTTCTGTTGCACTGACAGACATAGTGGTCATCTTAGCTGCTGTGTGTCACATATGTGACTTGACTATTATTCGAGAACAAACTATGACATCATCAGCTGACTGGGAGATGCTCTGTATTCAAGTTTCGTTCACACATAGCTACTCAGGTGGTGTTTTAAATCACATAAATACTACAGTAAAAGTTTTCTACACTAATAGGAACATATAAATGAATCACTAGTTATCAAAGACACTCTATTGTGTCGGCTGTAAAGTCTTTTTTATTATTCCACTAAACCAAGGTTTTCACCCTAAATAGTGCACTTACTGTCACCTACTACTAGCATAGATTTTTGACACTATCCCAAATTGTTTCTAGCACATATTCTAGTGTGTATACAGTGTTATCAGCTCTATTTTTTCGCTGCCTCTGCATCAGCGTGCTGTTCCCGCTTCTGTCTCATGCAATAAAATCTCACGGCGGGGGGGCTGTCATGAAATTCAAAACTCAAGGCTGAAAAGGTTAAATTCATACTGACACTCAGCATCATAGATGAAGCATCATATTGAAGCAAAACCAATGACACTGTGAAAAGGAGATGTTTTTTTTGTAAGCGAAACTGTCTAATAAAATTAGTCATGTGATCTTAATATGGCGGTCCAGCTCTGTGTAAAATAAATAAATAGTTTTAGTATGCTTCTACTGTACCTAAAGTTTTCATGCCATGTAAGTGTATCTTATTGGATACTTGTTTAAAAAGCACAATAGTGTTAATTTCTTCAGGGTTTAAAGCTTTTTGAGGAAAAATTACTGGCACCTTCTACAGTATGTGACATGCATGAAGTTAAATATTAAATAAATTTCATGCTTATTAAAAAAAACCCTGCTGATTCTCTTTAACAGCAGATCAGTTTTGCTCGTATATCTACGTCCTGTCATACCGTAACTCTTTGATTTTGGAGAAAACAGCATGTGGCCCCAGTGGTTGGTACAGTATATAGCGCCCTCGTACCCCTCCATCATTACTCTGTGATTAAAATAGCATCACAATGAGACAGAAAGCAGATTATTTCAGAGCTTTTGATTTGATTTGTGCTGATGCTTCTGTGTGTTGTCAAATGTAGGATCATCATTGCTCGGAGAGGATTTGAGCTCTCCCAATTATCAATACGTTTTGCCACAGTCAGCATCTACAGCACTAAGCACATTCTACATATAATATTACACTATCGGAGCTAAGAAAAGCTTAATCAGTGAAGATTAAATTATACAATACAATATTTGATTATTCTAGGATTTCTCATACCTTGTAGTTTGTATTAAATTGCCTGGCAAGCGCAGCTTTTCCTATGTTGACGTTTTCCTAATGAAACATGATGCCTGAGTGAGATATATTGAAAGATTTCCTACTTGCTGATTGGCTGCAGATGGTATTAAGGGGCTGGATGTTTTCATTCCAATGACCAATTAGAAGTTGAGAATCGGATCAGGCAAAAATCTGTGTAGTGCAAAGTTTTAAATTCTTGTATTTGATACAAAGTGTCAATGCTTAACGGTACACTAGCATACAGATGGCCTTTAAGCTAACACACACAGATTAAAAGCCTCATTATTCTTCACGGTTTGACTGTCTTTCCATCTCTCTGATTCATTCACTCATTGATTCCTGGTCAGTTTCGACCTGCCTCCTCTACAAAGTGTCTGCTGCAGATACATTCCTCACTCCCATTGACTTCCTGTCAACATTTCTCGACCCTCTAATAAATAAAATAAATGTCTTTTTGTGCTGAAAGAGACTGAGGATTGAAGTGTGTGTGCATGCAAGATATTAGACTCATTATGTTATATAATGTCACAAAGTAATGTACCATCTGTTAGCATTATTAAGTGTTTTTTAAAATGAGGCCATGCTACTCTTGCCCAAACGCTGGGTATATGCCAAAACTGGCTGCATTTACAAGGCACAGCAGACCTAATTTCTTTTTCTGCTACTATATGCTTGTAATCCACACCATAAACCCTTTCAATTGAAGACAGAAAAATTCTCAGGTTCTAACCATTGCTGGGGCCTTGGGGGATGAGATATTATATACGGTCGTAAAGTCTTGCTTGTCAAAAAGAGACATGGCCTAGCCTGCAAAATATAATATTTGCCAAATGTTTTTTGTCTACAGCTGAGAGGTCCAAAAGTGAGAACAGGCTTTATAGCTGTCATAAGTTTTGGGGAACTTTTGGTTGGATGATGAAAGAGCATTTTGGAATTCTTTAAAAAAAAGTTATTTATTTTTATCAACTGTTTTAATGCAACTGACATGTTTTTATTACACTTTGATTGCATGTTTACAATGTTATCATAGATTCTGTAGAAGGAAGCTAACCTGATTTATGTTTATTGTAATTTTATTTCAGGTACATTTAAACAATTTTCTATGAATCATTTAATCTGTCCTATATTAGCTGTGGATAAAAAATCATTTCCAAATGACATTTAACTGCTCCATACCAAATGTAGTCAGTATTGTACCCACTATACAAAGCAGAGAGACTTTCATATTGGTTTAAAGACCATTTAACATATACAATTAACTGAATCGTTTACATCTGTACATCTTTTTTTATCTTTTTAATCACCCTCTGTGAAGGTGTTTTGTGCTGAGCCTCATCACAGTAAGTCACTCAGATTAAATATTAAAGCCTTCAAACTCTGAACTGCTTTTAAAATGGTGATCATGGCAACGACTATTTAGCTATTCACTGTGACCATGGTGTGCATGCGTTTGTGCATTTACATCTAGAAACACTTGTCTGTTGTGCCAGTATGCCTCATCAAGGTCAGATAGAGTCTGAATAGCATCAATATAGAGAAACACTGTATATAACAATAGCAGATAAGAATGTTTAATCTGTGTACTCTTTGTGTGTGTGTGTGTGTGCGTGTGTGTGTGTGTGTGTGTGTGTTGCGTTATAGAGATCTCTTACATTTTAGACTGTTCATCTATCCTGTCCAAAATCATCTCAAGGGAAGATTTTCTCAAATGAGCAAATGTTCAATCATTCTCATCCTGAGCAATTTATGAATCACACTTCTCCATCTCAACTACACACTTGTAAAAGAGAAACACAACATGCTCTTACTTCTCATTGACTACAGCACCTTCTTGTAAAGGTGCCGATCATATTTCCCTGCCTGTGTTTTCATCAGTTAAGCCTTGTGAGGCTGTACTTTTCTCAATTCTAACAGTACAGAGGCTCAACACCCTTGAAATGTGTGAAATGACTAATAGAAACATTTGTTAGTCATGCACTTTAATCACTCTGTACACATGGCAATGCACAAGACGGGTGCAATTTATAAAAAAAGAAAAGAAATAATGGGGTTCCAAGATGGTTTTACAAATCCACCCTGTGGGTAAAGGGTAGAGAGTGAAGATTAGAGAACAATTGCTTTTTTAAAGTGCTTTTCCCCTTTACAGACAGTGAATAATTACACTACACTATTACTGTTCCTTTAACAACCCAAAACAGAGAGCGAGAAAACAGACAATTCTACATGGAATTTCATGACTACATGCAACTGAGTAGATATAGTTAACACATGATCCTGTCCACATACAATGTCTGTACAATGTTTTCTTGCTATTCTTTGCTCTCTTCGCATTATAAATCTGAATGTTACGTGTGAACTGTACAGTGTAGTGGACTGAATGTACTGTAGACTTCATTCCCTAGAAGTCGCAAAACTATATATGCGCGTAAAACAATTATTCCCTATCCATTATGTGCGCAATAAAATACCAATATAATAAATACTTCATCGTAAGATAAATGCATTCTCACTGTGTTAATTTTAGCGGTTTATTATAAAACTTTCAAATACAGTGCGCACACAAACATTTTTTCTTACAATACGGTTTAAAGGGGTATTTAAAACTGTTACGCGCTCTCCAAAATAAACTTTGAGATTTTGCCTACATTATATATGTGCATGAATCTGGGTATTGTCCAAGCAAAAAATTAAATGCATTGAATTTACGGTACATTGATCAGTTCTTTATTAAAAAAGCTGTAAGTTCTATACGTTTATGAAACATATGGCCAATAGTACGCAGTACGCATATCTATCAAATATGTCTTACCTTAGGACTCCAGGTATCCGGCTTGAATGATGTCCTCATTCGATCTGATTCAATGACTATTTGACTATCGGCTGGCAAATGTCAAAAGATTTGATTCCGTGTCTCGCATTGCAAAAGCCAGTGAGGCTCTGGGAAAGTCGGAAACAACAAAACCTGTGATTTTTAAGGATGATCACGGTCATCGAAAATGAACAATCTCGTAAACGCGAGTCCTTGGTTCTGAAGCAGTTCTTAGGCAACAGATCTCGAAATTGTCTATTGTAAAAATACTCTAACCCACTAAATCCTTAAATCACTATAACTGTAGCCCACACCGCACCTCATACAGTGCAAATCTGACGCCTTCCGAGTGGTCTGGCATTTCTCCGTCACTTTCATCAGTCGTTCAGGACCGCGTTCAAGAAGGTGTCCGAGAACTTACACGACCCCCCGCACAAACCTTTATCTGCCCGCAGACTTTCAGTGGTTAAATTCATAGAGTCAATGCGGAGCTGAATGCACTTTATAAAGAATCCACAAGAGTGAACGTGGTCCAAAAGTCAATATGATTCGCTTTCGGTTGCGCGTCTCTCAAAATAGGATGCGAATAATGGACTATGTGTCTCGTACGCGTCAGTGTGTTACTGTTGAGTCTCTATCCAACATCAAACTATCATGTGTGTTACTGCACGTTTGTGTGGAACGAGAATCATACAGTTCTTTATCGATTTCACATTGAAATTGGTGTCAGTGGATGTTGGCGATAAATATTACAGTAAATTATTTCTTATTTATTACAATGTGGATACTAATAATAGGATATTTAAGAAATATATTTATTTTTATTGATTTTTTACAGTTTAATTATTTATTGATTTAGTTGTTGGGTTGTCCAAGGACTAGGGTGTAGACTGACGTATATAAATAGAAAACCCATCAAGAGAAATATATGATTATAGATCGAAGAAATAAGGCTCTTTGAGTTTCTAAAGGGTATGTCAGCCTATAAAATGTACATAGTGTAATGGAAAACTAGAAAATGAGGCTTTTCTATGAAAGTAAGAGTTAGATTGGGACTGAAGGAATATAGATAGAGGAAAATACTGTATATTTGTCTGGCTTAAAATCCCCTTTCGTGTGCCTCTGTGACATCACAATTTGAATTCATATAAGAAAGGGTAAGAAAAACAGGGTTAACAATCAACACAGTCAGCTAGCTGAACGATTTTGGATGTCAAAGCTCAATGGACCGTTTCTGAAGAAAATAAGATTGGAAAAAATGGATGATTGTAGTTTAAACGTGCAAAGTGGGACGTGTCTGTGTCACAGCACGTACAAAACCTGTTTTAATTCAGCGGTTAGAACTCAGTGAGCCCTGGGTGAAAAGCAGGCGATTGAATAGACTGTCCTCTCTTCACAAACATGCTCGTAGCGAACAGCTGCTCTAAACCTCCATCAATCAGATTGTCTCCCACAGTAACTCCAGCTCACGGAGAGTAAGACAGCCTAGCTTCGCTTTTTCCTTTCTGCCACTGTTTACGTCATCTACTTTTTAGACTTTCTCCTTGTGTCCATTTTGCTTGGAAAAAGAAAGGCTATACCTGCAGGCTTAACTTAAGCTTCCAATGAGTTCGAGATTCAATTTATTTTAGCTGAAATTACTTCAGTCCTTTTGCCACAGAACATTAGAGCTATAAATTTATATCCTAAGGGCACGCAAACTTTCTCAGGGTCTGTCTGGAAATCAGAAAGATTTTGGTGAAAAATATGTTGCTGTGGTTGGTGGTGCCTTTCTCGTGGTCTTTCAAATAACTCGACAAACACTAGATTGGACATTTACAGCCATTAAGGTTGGACAAACTTTTTAAGAATGTCTTTTCCCTAAAGCAGGGGCTGAACCAGTCTGCTGTTGACATTGATATGGTAGCTGGTGACAGAATTAAATGGTTTGCCTTCGGCAGGGAAAAACTCAAGAGTAAACAGCAAAAACTGAAAGATTTACAAGACCTACGTACACAAAAGAAAATAGTTCCGTGTATTGCGGCAGTTTTGGGCAATAGTGAAACACGTACTACATCAAGTACTGTACCATAAAGTGAAGTACAATGTTTAATAAACAAAAGCACAGTATCTAGTTTGTATAGGCTAGCAATGTGTCTCATTAGCACAGTATCTCTATAGTGTCCAACTTGAATGCACTGAAAGATGCTTTGGATAAAAGCATCTGCCAAATACGTACATGTAAATGTGTATCTCCAAGACATACATGCTGTCAAAAATGTCTTTTATTTGAATTGAAAGACTCAATTTGTGTAGTAACATATATCTATTGCAAACTGCATTCAGAGTTGTACTTGCTTTTTTACATAGAGAAATCACAGGATTCTGCCATGTTGCTCCAAAGGAATTATTTTTCTTTTTGTCAAAGAAACATGTTAAAGACAAACCTCAATGAAAAAATATATCAAAGGATTCCATTCCAAATTTAATTTTTGAAGCTGGTAAACATGTGCATGCAATAAAGGATAAAAGTCCTCATGGTTTAAGTAAGGGTGGTTTGAGGTTGTCACACCAGAAAAGTGTTTTCCTGGATATCTCAGATTCCCAGCTGTGTCCAAACACTTTCTGGTCCACTGGTAAATTTGTCACGCAGAGAAATGTGCACTTTTCCATTTGACAAGCCCAAAATAGACATCAGTTAGTTATTTTTATTGTTTCTATATCACACTTTGGACCGGCAACCTACTCCAATAATGCTCAGATGGTTTTACTTATATCATTTCTCCCAAGTGCATATGGACACACATATGTGTGTGTGTATGTGTATGTGTGTGTGTGTGTGTGTGTGTGTGTGTGTGTGTGTGTGTGTGTGTGTTTATGGAACATCAGCTTAAATTTACAGCTTGAATTTTGGAAGAGGCAACAGACCTCAGCTAAATTTCCCTGTGTGAAATAATGTGACAGTTCATGTCAGATTACTGCATACACAGTGTTATCACCAACTTCTGCTCCTCTTATGCTCCCTAAAATCATTCATATTCATGACATGGCTAAATATACATGTAACATCTCTCTGCTCAGATGAGTCTTCCAGCAGGAGAGCTGATATAGGCTGGAAGCTGATGCATGTGACCCTACAGGCAGGGCCATAGCTTAGAATTCAGGTCCTCAGACTCTGTGTTGGTGTGGAGCCCCTTACCTTCAAAAATAACATTGTTGTGGGCCCCTGGAACCTGTGAGGTCCTAAAATATTAACACTTTTTACCCCATTAGCTACGGCCCCACAGGTAAACTTAGGGTGGTGATAGCTTGCAAGCATAGCAAGAGTTTTTCTTCAGAATGGATGTGTTGGGGAGACAAATAAGAAGCTGCTCTCTGTGGATAAGCTGATGAATGGGAGAAGCTCCAAGCCAAGTTACTGCTAGATGCATCTGAGTGCCACCACATGGGCAAGAGAGTCCCATGATGCAACTGACCTCAAAGGAACCAAAATACATGCAACCTATAAACATATAATCATACTGGTCTTTGAAACAATCTTTTTGCATTTTGATGGCTGAAATATACACAGAATTATTGCAATACATGTACAATACAATACATTAAAGCCTATTTTTCTCCACCATGAGTTTCTACTGCTTCCTAAACAGAGCAATCAAAAAAGCGCTGAGCCATCTATCTCAAGAGCTTGGACCTTAAGTTTGCGTAAAGTAAATTCCCTTTTCATGCACAAGAGGGAAATAACTCTTTTATAATGATTTATATGTTTCAGATTTGCAGACATTATTCTCAGCTATTTTTAACAAACTCATTTTGCACACCCAAAATGAAATTGCCCTGTAGGTATTAATAAAGTTTTATATTGTGTTGAAATATATTGGCTAGGCCAGATTGAAAAACTATTGGTCAGGGTACTGGCTAAAGCTAGCGTTAACAATTGGTAAAGCAGGATTATGATCAGTTTCACATTCTGAGTTAATGCATCACCTGAATCTTGAAGATGATGGACTTTTTTGCATAGCTGCATAAAGCTGCTTTGATCAGAGGTTACCCAATAATTTGAATTGGCTACACTAAACACATCAAGGCACCTCCAATTTCCAACTGTGTACGTATGCTGTAAGGCTTAATAGAAAATATATATATAATATATTACAAGTATACAGTATACAGTACAAGTGCCAATTAATTAGAGTCTGTAGCCATTATTGTTTTTGGTCTGACAGATTCTTTATTCTCTTGCAGTGGGGAATAAAAAACGGCTGGTAAAATCAGATTGTGACTAATGAGCACAAATTAGTTAATTTTGGGGTCTCTCACTCAAATCCTCTGACGCCACAACCGCACACATTTTCTTTGTGTGTAAATTTTGTACCCCAAGTGAAACCTTTGGTGAAGACACAGTCTTTAGATTATTTACCTGTATGTCGTCACACATAAGTCATCAGATGGAATTTTGGTGACATTCTGAGGTAACCCGAAAATTCCACCAATAGGCAGGTAAACCTCTATGTCAGTAAAGCTTTAGCCAATTAAAACTTGCCACAGTTTAGTGCCTCAATGTGGTCAAAAATGTAACCTTATAAAAGCTAATACACGCTTAAAATTGTCTTATTGCTAGGCCTAAACTCATTACTCTTTCTCTGGGTTTTGTTTGAGGGTTTCCTGAGTATTTTGTTAAGAACTTTCTTAATGGCTCCTACAAATTATGTCCAATTATCTCCAGATTTGGCTCAAATGATTTTGAGATCATTCTGGAGGAAGGTTAGCGTCAATCAGACTTTTGTGACAGCACCAGCAGTTTTCTCAGCAATAGTTTTGTGTGCTTTCTCATCTTGGCATGTCTTGGCAACACACCAACGCTGTTGTTACAGATCTTGGCTTGGATTCTATTGTACCTCAGTTGTTCATGACTTTGCATCAGGCCTGATGTGCTTAGCCCTGTAATTCGTGCAGTTTTTAGCTTATTATTATTGTGATGTTTGTACTGTGATCATTAAGCATTTTATCACTTTTCTTTGAACAAAATAGTTTTGTGTTTGTTATTGCCAATCCTGTCCGTAAATGAAGAAAGAAACAAAGAGTCTCACCTTTTCAAAAAACAATCAGTGAGCAATTGACTTTTCCAAATGAAAAAATGACAAAAGATCTTTCTATCATGAAGATGAAGATTTATGGTTGAGACCTTTCCATTGCATCACAGCCCATGAAAAATTGCACTTGAGAATGGTTAACCAAACAACATGATAAAAGAATACCACATTTTCTCCATAAAATAACTGAGAATAAAAGTGGGCTATTGAGTCACACATCCTGCTGATTATATATTTCATGAGCTCAATCTAAAATTGAGGCAACATATGATTATTGCAAATATAATAGAAGTGTAATTTAATGTGAACAATTATATTTGAGATATATTTAGACAGACTTGTAAGAGTGAAAAAAAATGAGCCAAAAAGACACTGTTGATTGTGTAGAACAAACCAATTATAAGTATTGGTGGCCTAGTTATAAAATAACAAGTTCTACAGAACCAAATGACCCAGTGTTTCATGTCTACATGCATAATGACTAAGTTTTCAAAATAAAATTTCATGCAAAGTGTATGTGTAGCATAAAATGTTTATTATGTAATGTAATTATAATTGTGGACTTTTATAATTGTGGACTCTTTCAAAGTTAATGCTTTGACTACAGCATTAAGTCTAAAGTACTTATAAAAAGGAATTAGACTTGAATGGCAATTCACACCCACTGAGCTTTATCAAGCCAAAACACAGATGAAGTCTCTTTGGTTTTATCGACCTATGTAAAGGTGAACTTTACAAAGAAATCGAAATTGCAGAAGTCCATTAGCATCTCTGCGTCAATCTTCTTATTTTGATGATCACAGCCCCAAGACTCGGAATCGCAGCAAGATTACTAATAAAGAACATGTCGGCCTTGTCAGATTTAATGAAGAAATAATTCTGCCCCTTGTGGATGGAGAACTCTGAATATTTCAAATTAAGGTCTCAATCAATGTTTCAGCTTTGACAGCACTGGACACAATGGAGGTCTCATGGGGTTTTACCTACTCTGACCTGCAACCTTTTTTAATTCAAAATAGATTCATATATCAAATATATTCAAAATTGACGCGTTTGCAAAGTCGTTGATCTCAAATGGTGGGTCGCGACCCATTGAAGGGTCAGCAGTACCCTTCAGTTTTGATAGGTTAATGGACAGCTGGGAAAAAAACATGTAAATTTCTCCCAATATTTCTGTTGTTAATATCAAAGGTAATATATCTAGAATACTGTATAGTATTTTGCCACAAATGAATTTAATAAATATAAAGTAAATGCAACCCAAATATGAAATATACTGTATATTTACTTCCTGTAAGGATAAACACAGATTGTGCTGTTTTTATTCTCATGTATTTTGTGCTGTCATTTATTCACTAATGAAATTATTCGTTTAATTGTTTTATTGAATATTACATACAAAAAATAAATACATTTTAATAAGTAATATTCAATTTTCACAAATTTAAAATAAGAAAATATAATTAAAGAGAAAATGTAAATTTAAATGAATTATTATAATAGTAGTACCTTTTTTTGCAATCCTTCATTTAGTTTCATACTTGTATATTGTACTATTATACTATAGAATATAATGTGTACATATATGCTATAGCATGTAGTACAAAGGTTGTTGGTTTGATTCTCAGTGAGCACATATACTTTCATACTGTTTCCATAGCACTTTATTAACCTCCATCATCATGTTTTCAGTACAAGCAAAACAAGAGTTCAGGAGTTGTGGTTGTATGTAGGCTACATGTTTGTGTTTTTTTCTGTGAACTATTTTTCTGTACAGCCATTATTGGCCTGACCTTAATCACATTCTCCCAGTTACAGCTGAGCTCTGAGGCATGTTCTGATTCTGCTGACTGCTATATGAAGGTCCATCTGTATGTTTTTCACAGAGAAACAAGAAAGTAAAGCCAGGAGCTCCGACCCGGGAGTTTACAAACCCACAGAGACCAGAGCCTTTGTGAAAGCCATCATGAAGGTTTTTACTTCTGGAATCCTCCACTTAGGTGAGAAGATAAAGGCTTTACATGCTTCTCTGTCAACTACAAAACTAATGCAGGTTGCAAAACATGAAGCAATTCTGGCTGTGGTCAACTGGGCATTGTTGGTTTGTGAATTTTAGAACATGTGTTTGAAGAGAGAAACTGTTTTTTACAATAATGTCGTTATACATAGTCTGGCTTGTTTAGTCATTGGAGGCAGAGAGACAGAGTCTGAATTTTCTAAATGTTGTCCCTTGTGTGGACAAAGGAATTGATCCTGCAATTATCCAAGGTCATATTTCTCTTGCTATCTAAATTAAAAATCTTACATTCACCGTATCATTAACTTAAGATACTTCCTTTTTTTATAGTCTTAAAGACGATATACAGTGGAGTTCAGAAGTTTATTTCCAAACTGACAGGCTGGGATTCAAAATAAAACTATATTTATATAGTTTTTAGGCTTAAGCTTAAAGTTGTTATTCATGTTGTATAATCATTCTATATTTTTGTGACCATCAATACTTCAAAATACATCAGGCAGTAAGTAACACTAGCAAGTCTAGTCACTAATAACCTCTACACTGTTTAGCTTTAAATGATTTTTTTCTTAACTTTCAAAATTAAGATTCTTGCCTGAATTTTTTATTAAAAAAAGTTATATCCTAGTTATTGAGCTGTACTTGACTGACTCTCTTGACAATATTCTTTTCTGATTCACAGTGAACTTGTGAAATTACTTGAAGGTACAGTTCCATCTGACTGGTTATATCATCATATGATGAGAAAACTCAACAAAAAACCTATTGTGATTAAAAGCACAATGTGTGCAGATTTCCTGTTGAGATTTTCTGTTGTACGATATCGGTTTTGTCATTTTGTTCTGGTTTTATGGTCTGTGGAATGTTTCCAGATATACAAATATCAATTTTAATCAAAATTTAATTAAATAGAGTTTACAACAAAATTACAACTTATTTTGTAAACACTGTCATTAAGACTCCTCTAATTACTAATATGTATTAAAACAACATTCTCAAACTGGAGACGTGTGAGATGGAAGAGGTTGTTCTCAAAACACAAAAGGGCAGCAAATATTTACTGAGCTGTTTATCGAGCTATTAAATTGACAAATCTCTTTTGTTAATTCTTTAAATTTACCTTATTTATCTTGAATTTGGCTGGTAAGAAAACCATCATAAAATTCAAAGATGAACTTGATGTTGGTGCATAAATTTAAAAAACATAAAACATACGATAAACATAATATACGAGAAGTGTTTTCACAAAATATTGATGTATTTTAAAGCAGGCGCGTTAAACTTTGTGGTTGATTGCTAACTCACAGGCCAAAGAGTTACAGTACTCTTAACTTATAGGGGTCGTATAATTTTAATTTTTTTCAATCGATTCAAGAAGAGTTTAATAGGCCTGGTGTTGATAGTAGCCTGAGGTCTCGCTATGTTGTTAAAGAAAAAAGTTCAAGAAGGGACAGTGTCCTGTATTATTAAACTTATGAAAGATCACAATAAATTATTCTGTGTTGCAAAGGGGGCGACGTGTATACCAGCAGGCCGAATCAATAGTCATTTCCTTCATATTACACACTGCTTTCTCTTGGATTCAGATAACTCTCAGTAGCTCAGAGTTCTGTGCCCCGTGGATTCATCTGGCATTGATGAGTTTGGCTGGTGGCTCATTACAGCTGTCTAAGAGTAATATTTGCACATAGCTTTCTCAGCACAGTTTCTGAGAAAAAACACACACTGGGTAATCTGTTTCCCAGAGGCTTCTTTCAACCCAGCTCATGTCAGAAGCGATCGGCGGCGTGATGTGATGCTGAAATGTATTTTTAAGACACCTGCTCTCCACAATTGTGAGTCTACAACAGAGAACATGATTTAAGGTAAAATGAATGGAAGGATGAGCTATTTAACTCCAACAATAAGGCCATTGGAAATGTTAAAGGGTCAAAATCAGAACTCAAGTTTACTGACCACGTAAGTTGCACTTAAAAATCTTTCTCTTGGTAGGTCCAAAAAGTCCAATTCCTTTTGTTTTCCATTCGCTGTTGATTCACTGTTTTATATTTACACATTTGCTCGATGTCTTAATCAAAAGCAATCTATTGCATTCAGTGCCATACAGTAGCCATTTTATCAGTTCCTGCGTTTTCTGGGAATTGAACCCATAACCTTGGTGTTGCTGGCATTACTCTCTAGAACTTTAAGTGCTTTTCTATATGTCTCACTTTTTTTCTATACCTTACCTTCGTCAGTTTCTATACCTCCATCATCAACAGTAAAGGGCTTTGTTCTTTTTATTTCCTCTTTCATTTCTGAAGGCTTAAAACCCATAAAATCCTAAGGCTCCAAATATTTACCTGTTTAAAGCAACAGGATGCGGGAGAAAGTCCTGGTAGAGACATTAAAAACTCCATATTATTCATGAATTGCACTGTTTTCCTGCTTAAGGCATGACAGAAGTACAGGAGGAAGTAATACGGTCCTTTTCATCCGGGATGTGTCCCGCTTATTTGTTTAGCAGAAGTGACCCCTGTAAAGCAACAAATGATACGATTGTTTTGTGCTGGGAATATGAGCCACTTCACTGCAGAATGGAAATAAATCTGGAGAAGTTTGTTATTGAAACTCTCAGAGGAAAGTAAGAACTGCTTTTACTAAAAAATAGATTCTCACCCACAAGAAAATAGTGAAGAAAATAGAAAAGAAACGTGTAAACCTATGACCTTTACATAAGACAAGATTCTTTATGCGCTTTTGTGTACATTTACCCAGCAGCAAAAATTCTGAATAAAAGGAACGAAAGGATAAATGTTAAAGAAATAAAATCTGCCTCCATTTTCTTTCCTATTTGTTTTGTTTATCAGCAAGAAATTCAATATGTGGCATTCAGAGAAAATATAAAAACACATCTCTTCATCATCTTTAAGTCTCCACAAATCCCTATAAAATAGAAAATATTCCTCATGAATTCTGATTGGTTAACGGCCCTGATTTGTTTACAATAAAGCACAGCTGTGACCTCTTCTGTGACCTCTTCATCAAGCTGCTATTTGTATCACTGCACAGCACCCACAGCTGACCATTATTTCTATTGGACAGCAACATATAGTTTACATCCCAGCTAACATGGAATGTTCTCAGAACATTGGCTAATGTTCTCTGAAAATTCTGTTATTAAGGATGTTCTGATAGTAACATTAGTAGAACATTCCAAATTATATCTAATATGTATCAAAGACATTATTCTTTAATTGTTAGTTCAATGTTTTAAAAATGTTACAGAACTTGATTAGCCTTTTTATGTTCTTATTGGTTGTCTAACTACAACCAAACAGTAACGTTAATGCAACATCTAAAAAACTGGACGTTTTAAACATTCCCTACATTTTCAAAATAACGTTTCTATTACTTAATGGAAATGTTAGGGAAACGTTCGTACAACCTCAAATTGGAATATCATTTAAAAGATTAAAGTATCGAACCTGTGACCTTGGTGATTCTAATGCCTCTACAAGTTACAGGAAAACTTCATAAAGTTTTATAAAAGCAATAAGATACTTGAACTCTATTGTCTAAGGGCTGATAAAAGACATCAGCCTTAAGCTATGTCACAATATTCTACATTATCTTCTACATTATCGTTTAAATATACCGGGGTCCTAAATAACAGCTCACATACAGAGTGCAGAAGTACATGCAGAAGTGCGTTGTGGTGTTTGTGTCTTTCACAAACATGCTGGTTTGTCACGGTGGCCGCAGTGATCCTGTGTGTTTGCTGCTAAGCTGTTAATGCTGTTTTTCTTCTCTCCTCTCAGTCTGTTAACAGCTCTGTATTGATCCATTCCTTTAATCCGCTCGGAGAAGAAGCAAACACAGGAAGATTAAGGCTTTGACCACACCACACAGCTACAGAGTGTTGCGAGATGTGCTTTGCATCTATTTCCATAAGGAAGAGCAGAAAGAAGTCAATTCCTTCTCATTCATTTCTCGCTGTCTAAATACTAAATAAATAATCACGCTATCAGTTTCCGTATACAGGCTTTGGTTTATATGAAATACAAACAGACATATTTAAAAATGGAGATTCTGGAAACAACAGCCACCTGTTGAGATTATTAAATCAATACAGCGTTTGCTTATTCAATATTACACCCTCAAACAAATAATGCAAATGAAGGAAATTTAGAATGTACAGTTTATGTCGTCTTGTACACACCGCTACAGGGAGAAAAAAATTTTGTTATTAGAGAATTTATCATCAGGGCCTGAGAAGCATTTGAATTGAAACTAACATTTATCCAGTGTAAAAGATCATTTGCCTAAATGAGACTGCAAAAACAACTCTAGGCCCATCACTTAACTTAACTGAACCACTTTTTCGTTCACACTTCTTTGAGTATTCAAAACACACTGAGTGAAACTCACTAAGAATGAGTTCTGGCTACTAATAGTGCAGTTTTTTTGAACACAAGTCTAATTTGTTTTAGTGCAGGGTCATTAAACAAACTGTGCAAATAGAAGAATCTGTTTGCAAATTAGGGGGTTCATAAAGACATTACAAAAAAAAATTTTAAGTATAGAAATATTTTGCATACTGTTTGTGTTGTATTTCCCACATTTAGCCTTGTGGGCCCTGGTAAATTGCACTTACAAAATTAGTTAAAAGCAATTTGCATGCCCTGGTTCGCAAACTTGTGATTGGTTCTGAGTGCTACTGGGGAGAATGCAACAGCCTATCATGACCTGCTGTTCTTTGCAGGC
>JAZGTK010008759.1:0-17940 GCA_036877625.1 Ambastaia sidthimunki | reverse complement strand
CAACTGTCTCTTTAAGAAAAGCTTATTAATGAGGTTGTCAGAGAATGTTATTGGTCTGTCTGCACAGAGGGAGTCTGTTTCTGCTCACCTATGTGTTCTTCATGGTGAATGTTATGGTTGGTGTGGTACTGGGCATCTGGAGAATGGTCATCACCGCCCTGTACAACATAGTCCACTTGGGACGCCTGGATATCAGCCTTCTAAACCGCAGTGTTGAGGCCTTTGATCCAGGTACAATACAAACAATAAAATGCTGTGTGTAGCTTTATATTTCTTGTTCATTTTAATGATTTAATGTATTTACAGTAACACGTTTATTAAAGCAAAAAACAAGGGATGACAGTAAAAATATCTTAACATCCTTAAATCAAGATCAATTTACCAGAAAAGCAAAACTGCATAACATTTTTTTAGAAGGTAAATTTTATATTATAAGAATTATAAGAAAATTATAAACTCAAGAATATAATTCATAATAAATAAGAAAATATACGTTTTTTTTCTTCCGTTGGCAGGATTGCATAGATCAAAATTTGTCAAATTTGGCTCATCCAATCAGATTTTATATCAATTTTATAAATAAAAATATTAAATCTCATTTCAGTTGTAAAATGATGATCTAGATTTCTGATGGAAAGTGCTGGCAAGGATAAAATGAAAGTCAGTTGTATCAGACAGCCTGTGATTCTTGTTTGAATGTAGATTGCTTCTTCTTTGTTCATCTCTCACCCCCATGGTGCTCTCCACAGGATACCGGTGCTACGCTCATTACCTGAAGATTGAGGTCAGCCAATCTCATCCAGTGATGAAGGCCTTCTGTGGTCTGCTACTGCAAACCACAGGCCAGGACCACCTCTCCTCGCAGAGGATCCGTGATGCTGAAGAAGGTCTGGGGTTGCGTTTCTTTTGCAGTTTACAGATCAGTTTAATTTGTGATGACAAAATAAATCGGTTCGCTTGTCAGCAACCTGTTCCAGGGTCAGGTTTCAAACTCTGAGGCTTTTAGCCTTTAGAACGAATTCAGAGAAGCTTAGATCAGTTAAACAATTGCGTTAAATTATGAGTAAATTAATATCCAGTTAATGACATTTCAGACAAAATAACCAGCAGTTTATTACGAAAACATTTCCAAAAAAACTAAAGTAGAATCAAGCATAAATTTCAGAGCAGAAACTAATACAGAATGATGTTAGACCATCAGTGTCAAATCTTAGACTGAAGCTTTAGGATTTATATGTATCTGTGTTTGATTATTCTAGTCTGCACAGACAGTTGGTTGGAGCTGTTTTAAGATAATTGATTCATCATGTTGTCTTGCATGCAGCAGGCGAATGTACCGCCATGATTAAATTTGTCAGGATAAATTGGGCCCTGATGTGCAATAACTCTCCTCGGCCCCGCTGCTGCTCAATCAGACCTGTCGTACGGTACACGCCTGGGTTCACAGTGTGAACACCTTCATAAATTCCCAGTCCGTACTGCCGGGCAAGGCTGATCAGTCCATAACACATATCTGCCTTTCATACAGCTGAAAGGAGATCGAATAAACTTCATATTTGTCTGCCTCTTCGAGTCAAACCTGTTAGGGTGGGCAGGACAGATCTGTTAGTGTTTCATGGACTTCTGCAAGATGATACAAGCAGCAGATGGTGTTTATTTAACGTTAAAAAAACCTTGATGTTTTTGGCCAGCAGAGACCTACAGATGTACGGATGCCTCTTGCATTTAAATACAAGATTTGATTTAATTTGCATGTTTGTGTTTGCATGCAGTACTAGTTGTTAAGGCTTCACTATGATGAAGAGATTAGAGGCAAAATGCTGGATTACACAGATGGAACTCTGTAATTGACTCATTGACTGATCCACAGACCTTTATACTATGATACTATGATAATGGCATATTGGGTTTGATCCAGTTGTACATATATCATACTACGGCTTTATGTTACTACAAAGCTCAAAGATCTTGTGGTGGACACTTTTTTAGTGTCTCTTTAGACACTGTGTCACTGTATTGCAGTGGAGGACAGTTTGTATGCCATATGCCCTTAAATGCGCTTGCAACGCAAAGATCATGGGTTCGAATTCTAATTGAAATGTAGTACTTAGTAAAATGAGTAGCTTTAATGTAAGTGGCTTTAAAAACCAGAAACGCAATAAAGTGGTTTATGAAAAACTGCACTGAACTATTTATATTAAATATTTACTCTGTTATGCAGTGTGTTTATTTCACCCCTGTTGATTTCTTAATTTAATAACCTTTTTAGGAATCCAGCTGGTCCAGCAGGAGAAGAAACAGAGTAAGGTGTCCAACGGCAAGCGGGCCCGAGCACACTGGCAGCTCCTCTACACGCTGGTCAACAACCCATCTTTGGTGGGCTCCAGGAAACACTTCCAGCGCCAGAGTTCAGAAAGCTTCATCAACGGAGCCCTCAGCCGGACCTCCAAGGAGGGCAGCAAGAAAGACGGTAGCGTGAAGGAGCCCATTATAGACGCAGAAAGTTCTGCCACCAAGTAAGGACTGAATATCACAATGAGAAGAGGCAGATTCCGGCCTCTAAATACATAAAGGATGCTGTCAGATGTTGATGATAGTATTATTTGCTTTGGTATAGCAGAGAAGCACATATGTTTAGCTAAGTGCACTTACTAGCGTGGTGCCTCAGGAAGAACTTCATGCAGTTGTAGTTAGCCGATCTCTTGCACTTATTTGTATATGTTTGGATGGGCGTATGTTGCGTTATTTTTTTGTGTGTGAGAAAGATCGTCTTCTCCAGGTTTTCCAAGTCCCATCTAACCGCCTGATGAAAGGTTAGCTTGCGTGACTGTTTCTGAATGTACAGGTTGTTCTTTTGCAAATTTAAGAATTCTTCTTTTTCAAAGGCATCTTCCATCGTTAGGCAATGACCATTATGGGCTGATCTGTGTCTGTCGTCATGAAGATAATAACTACTGTAATTTTCTCAAAATAGTTTAAAAAATGCATACAGTTCGTCTCATCGTTACATTGTTAATTTAGATGTTACTTCTACCATGTTTTTGTTCTGCTAAGGCATATGTGATTTAAATGAAAAATAAATATTAAAACGTAAATCTAATAGACTGTTCACTGTTTTATCATAAGATGGTGCTTCTGCGTCACTTAAGCGTCAAACTAAATTCAGTCCCGAACCAACCAACGCGCGATTTAAACTAATAGACACATTTGATTGGAAAATAAACACGTGTTTATCATGTATTGCGAAATATTATTACAATTATTACGCTACTTTATACTGTTAAAACTTGCAGTGTTTTTGGGGGGGTTATATGTAAAACAAAATACAAAAGATGTTTGATATTATGAATATTAAAAAAATAAATGGCACAGATCTTTAACTGTTGCAGGAAAGTGTCCAGCTGCCGCAACTGCTTCCATTATCTTTCTTTGTTCTGTTCTCCCCAACAGATTTCCCTGCGAAATAAATGCGTCCTAAAACAAGCCTTTACAATAAAAACGCATCTAAATAAAGCCTTTGATAGATTAAAGGTAAATCGAAAGTTAAAGCACATGTTTAATATATCAAATTTCACTTAATAAATACAAATATTGCCATAATGTGTCATGCATTACTCGGTTAAACTTTAAAATTAAAACACACATTGAAAGGAATTAAAACTATTTACCTGCGCTCCTTTTGAAAGGTATGTATACTTGCCAACCAACGCCCAATGCATGTAAATGTATTTATTTCAGAGCATTTATTAGTGTATACGTAAAATTAAATAATACTTCTTACACCACCTGTATAATAAACGTTGTATAAAAATTCGTGCTGAAAAGCATGTTCACGTTTATTAAAACACTTTTCGGGATTTGCCATCAATATCCAAATACGTTGTTTGTCGAATATTTTATTAAGGTCACGTACATAAAACCATATCAAAATCTTTCGAAGGTTTAAGTATTTTACAACATCATTGGACAAATAGACACAAAACAAGTCACAATGCATCAATTCACTGGACATCGATGTCTTATTTACTGATGGTAGAAACGGACTATTTATAGTTATTAAAAAAGAGAGAACATCTCTATCAGATTACGTGGCTTACATCACAAATCGACACAATATCAACAGTCTACAGATTTCTAATAAAACACACTTGAAAATACTTCTGTGACATGCCACGAACAAGTAGGTTTCTCAAAGAA
The DNA here is from genome assembly GCA_036877625.1 of Ambastaia sidthimunki. Taxonomy (NCBI): domain Eukaryota; kingdom Metazoa; phylum Chordata; class Actinopteri; order Cypriniformes; family Botiidae; genus Ambastaia; species Ambastaia sidthimunki. The sequence goes on along the minus strand of JAZGTK010008759.1, from coordinate 13,743 downwards.
AGGACACGTTCAGTCAACTCGTAAAGGCGAGAGATTTTTAAAGCACCCGTTCGCAAGGATATAAAAAAATTGACACATTTTAGGATCCCACGTTACACGAAACAAACTTGTTATTTTCAAGGTGACTTGGTTTGTTTTCCAGACACGCACATGCCGTGAGAAGTGTTACGTGTCCTCAGAATTAAACCCCGTAGACATCCACTATAGTTCAGGTTAATGCTTGTAAAGCCCGAATGAAGATCGTGTAAATGATTTTAATGGCGGAGACGTACAGTAAATGAACTGTACTTTTGCTTTGAGGTTTTTATGAAGCATACAGTAGTGGCCAAAATGAGATCCGGAGTTGATATTTTTTGTTTTAAATGCGCCTACAGGTTCTAACCATCAAATATATATACAATATAAGGAATATTGTATAAAATGGAGAAAAAAAACAACTTCGTTTAGCTATATAATGATAAAAATATAGACAAAACTACATATGTCGTGTTTTTTCTATTATGCAAAAATGCATAAAAACAAAAAGCTTATAACAAAGCATATATTGACTACAGTGTATTAAGTTATAAGTAATATATTGTTGATCGTCCCATGTTTTTGACTACAGCTGCCATTGTTCTGGGTATTAACTCAAGCTTGCGCATGTGTGCGTGTAATTTTTGCGCAAGTCTAGTCAAATTCTCCCGTTCCAAGAACTTTTAGACAAATAATATGTTTGAATACAGGATGAGGACGTCACTTTTCTAGGCTAAATATCACTTTTGGCCACTACTGTATCTGTCCGTTATGTCTATTCGATCGATCTGAAAACCCCTATATTTGTAAGATTGAACACTCATCGTATACACTTACTGCTAACATAGTGAGGTAACAATAAGACGCGCACTTTTATAAGCGCACGTCTGCTTTAAGAAGGATGATCGTCGGTTTCTAATGCATTTCAGGGTATTTTACTCACGCCGCTAGCCAACATCTCAACGGGGCTCTTTGTAATTGCCATTAATTTCTGCCGATATGTTGACTGCTTCGGCTCCGAGAGGTAACCTGTCGCTGTATTCGGATCCCACCTCGAACTCTTCCTGCGTTTTGGATTGTGATTCGGGGATGGACTCGGTCACTACGCTGCCCTCGACTTCCTCGCCCTCTCCATCTCCCTCCTCGCCGTCAACGTCGCCTTCTCCTTCTCCGAGCTCGCTGGGGTTAAAGTTTTTCTCCGAGCCCACAAAAGACGCCCTGGGGTCGAAATCCATTGCTATCTGCTTTTCCATTTGATCTGGGTTTTGCGTCTTCATGATCAACTTGTAGGTCTTGCCTTGATACTTGTACAGCAGATGACAGCAGGTGGCGCCCAGCAGGGGTACGGTTGCCAAAGCCAATAAAAATATGCTAACGATCAGAATAATCAGCAAAGACGGGATTTTCTTCCTGGTTGTGAAGACCACTTGGACTTGACAGTCCTGGCCTCCGTAGGTGAGGCATAGAGTGTAATTAGTCCCTGGCTTTAGTCCCTGGAAGCGATAGGCATTAACACCCTCTTCTATCTTGGACCACTGTACAACAGAATGCCCATTACCAGTACTGACACAAAGGTACAACATGTCCAGCGGGGACTGTTTTGTGGACGTCTGTAAAAGACTAAAAGGCTCCTTGTTCACAGTTTGCAGGTCTTGTTGTTGACTGAGGTGAATGTTTGATTTTGCATTGGCCATCTGGAAAGGGTTAAGTTGAACTTTAGCTTCAGTCTCTGAAACTTCTAGTGCAATAACCCCAAAATCGAATGTGTATTGTTTAAGTTCATCCAAGCTGAGGTTAAAAGCATGGTTGGAAATGTACTGTGTGCCATCGTTTATTCCGCATTTGCCTGCAAATGGCAGCGTGTCTGTTCCATCCTTCACCTGTTCTTTTTCCACTGTAATGAGGGATGTCCCAGTTGGAAGGCTCTTTGTCTTCTCCTCAGATTTGGGCCACATGCTGATCACGCTGTTTTTGGAGCCCTTTGAATCAAGCTTGTCTCCAGGTAAATTGCTGGATGCTTTTGTGTCCAGCATAGAATTGATAGCATGCTTTTTGGTTCCCGCTACGGCAAGCCTAACAGAGTGTTCAGCTTTGCCCATGTCATTGGCTGCTGAGCAAGTGTAGTTTCCATCTTCCTTTTTGCTCATGCGGGGGATGATCAAGGTGCCATTTTGAAACACAAGGAACCTTGTGTTTGTGGGTGCCCCGTTGATGGGAACCTCACTTTTTTCAACTATGGGTGGCAAAGGAAATGTCATCAATTGGTTTCCTGAGTATATTGCCCAGGTGATGTCAGGTTTAGGGCTTCCTTTTGTTTCACAGTTCAAGATGACCATATAGCCCTCATAGAGTTCTGTGTTTTCGATATTTGGCTGATATGTGATGGAGACAGAGGGGGCTTTGCAATCCAGCTTGGGCATGCTAGTGACCTGGGTACCTTTGAGGTGGGCTGGAGCTTCACAGACAATGTTGCCTTGATCAGGGATGGAAAGCGAAGATTTTGTGATCCAATCTCTAAGCCACTCCAGGTTGCAGGAGCAGGTGAAGGGGTTGTGGAAGATTTGGAGGTGAGACATGGAAGTCAGAGCGTCAAACGTTCCCTGCACAATGGTGGTGAACTTGTTATTGTTAATGCGGATGGAGCGCAGATCTTTCAGGTTGGAAAAAGCATTCTTAGGAATACTGATCATCTCATTGTTGTTCATCTTTAACAACTGTAGAGCCGTGAGATTGCTTAAATCCTCCCAGGGAAAATGGACAATTTTGTTGTGGCTTATATCCAAATTCCTCAGCTGAATCATCGGTGCCAAACTGTTCCTTTCCACCGTGACAATTTCATTGTGTGCCAACCAAAGAGAGCTTACCTGGGTCACATTAATAAAGTTTTGGGATTTCAGCACTTTAATCTTGTTAGCAGAAAGACTCAGTGTGCTAACATTGGCTGGTAAACCCACAGGGACTTCCAGAAGTTCTTTGTAGGCACAATCTGCAAAATGATGGCTGTATTTATCAGTGCAGGTACACTGCGCAGGGCAACCGTGCACGGTGCCAATCAGCGCTGTCCCCAGGGCAAAAAGCATCAGGTATTTTGTTGCCATTTTCAGTACCTGTCAGAAACAAATAGCAAATATTGTTTTAAGTATTTCTTGCACTCAGACAAACGCGCATAGAAAGGAAGCCGTTTAAATAACGCAAATTCGGACGTGCACACAGTCTTTTATATCAGCAATTGTAAACAGCGCCCTTGCATGCACGCATGCATACCTGCTTTTAAATGCATCAAATGTTATCTGAGTCGTTCTTATCAGAAAACGTTTAAGAAAAACACGTAATGTAAAACTTATTAGGACCAAATGCACTTGCCAGGCAAGAAACATGCTTTTTTGTTGTTGTTGTTTTCATACTGATTTTATATAAACTATCTAAAATTCATTTTACATTATTTCTTGTTTTTTTATTAAACAAAGAAAATAAAAGAAGAACCTGACGACTAACTGAGATAATTCTGAAAAATCGGACTGAAGACATCGGACATCTTGACTTCGGGCGTCCTACTGTGTTACCGGATGTCCGCGCACAGACTGGAGAACGCGCGGCGTCTCCAGTTCCGAATCCCTGTCCAGAGTGCTGAAAACACTCCTCACTTTATAATAAAACTGCCTTGTTTCGCCAATGTTTTAACTATTAACAATCTGCATCATAATATCAGCGTATTATTCTATAACCAGACAAACGAAACCACTAAATAAAAGTTGCAAGAAGAAACACAATTTCGCGATTTCTCCGCTCCGTATTCTACCTATTATTTTGCAAATTGTCACACACTTCAAAACGTAAGACTTTTAATGCATGACATCGTCTTACCTGTAAGTGATACTCCTACAACACAGATCTGTGTCAATACGACACTTGATGAAACTGAATAAGAGTATTTAGTGCTCAGACGTCAGATTATCCAAAAACATGATGTGGCTTTTTATATCAAGTTGGAAATCGCTACTGTTTTTGTTCACAGAGGGCAGATGATACATTTTAGTGTCGGTGTGATGCTGAGCAGTCCGGAGCGTGTTTTCTCCTCGCCTTCGAGTTCAACAGAATTCAATGCGCGCTCCCGCCTCCACGGTGCAATGGGAGGGATCGTGAACGCGCTGCCTCTCCCTTCAATTCCGCATTAAAGCCGCGGGGACTTTACCGTCCAGATGAAGGTTATTCATAATTCAGATACAGTGTCTGTGGTTTGTCTTTTCGGTGTTAACGGTAAAGATGGGCACGCTAAAATGCCTTCATTTATGAACTGTCAAAAGTTACCAGATATATGTAGCAAAACAACAGCAACAATGTTTTTTTATTACTTTCCTCCTAAATAAGGATTAAATAATTTAAAAAGCATCAAAGGACAATAACAAATGCTTTTGAGAAACTCCATATATGATGGTTTATCTATCGGTCAAAGGGGCAACGAAAATCCTGCGGTCACACCAGACCTTAAGCAGGCGAAAATTGTGAGACCCCTACAAATACAGACAACAACAGTATATATCACCACGCACCAAAGCATTAGGTTTTTATGTGTGTGCATGCACTTTTGTTATTGTTTTTGTTGTTTTAAAGTTGTATTATACAAAATGGGATACAGATATGATCTATTTGGCGCTTTTGACGTGTGATGTATGCAGTTGCTGTCCGTATTCATAGGGGTCTCTGTAGATTTTTTTGTATGCTTAAAGTCTAGTATGACCGCGGATTAAGGTCATAGTATTTTTTTAAACAATACACGGAAATATTTTCTATAATGTGAAAATACTCATGCACCGCTTAACTGCTGTTAGTTTCCTTGTAAAGAAGGCAACCACCCCTTTAAGAAGCTTTAATTTTTCTATATTCTGTTTAATTATGTCCATACAGTTAATAGTAAGCTAGTTTCGGAGAAGAGAGTATCTGTATGCATCTGATATTGCTTAAGAAAATAGCATTAAAATCTGGATTTAGTAGAGGACGAGCGCCCCCTGCTGTACAGTCTCCATCTGTCACCTTTTCTGCACTAACTCATGTTTTCTGACATTATATTTACTCATCATACTATTCAAATATGACATGGCACGTTTTTAAATTATTTTAAGTTGCTTCTACAGATTTAAATTAGTCATATTTGTTTGCATTCAACCATTTTCTATAGCATTTATCCCTCCTGAGGACTGCTGGCGCCTGTCTCACTATTTTGGGTAGCAGCAGACAAACACTGTGACCCATCACAGTATTTACTGACATTCTCAATAAAATGCACTAACGCAGACTCTCATTAATATGAAAAACATTTAAGGCTTGTATTATAAAAAGGCATGTGTGTTTTATAGCAACAGTGGGAGATAGTAAAAAAGTGAAAAAAAGGTTAAAATAGGATTTATAAATTAGCTAAAATATATGCATTATAAAACATACATACAACTGTACAGAGGTTTTAAGTTCAACAAAATCATGCCACTAAACAAAGATGCTTTTGGAACACGTTTAAAATACATTTCCAGGAAGGATTCAGCTTAGGTTAACAACTCTAGGCTCACATGAGAAAAGCTGGTCAGACTGCATCAGACAGACCACTGAGATTTCAAACACTGAATATGAAAATTCTTTGCATTTTTCATACCACCCTGCTACAACCTGGAGCCTCTGTCTTTTCTCCAGGTCACACCGGCGCTTTTCCAGAAACGTGAAATATTTCAAGATTTATACGCCACATCACTCTCTCTCTCTCTCTCTCTCTCTCTCTTAACTAGGGCCTGAAATTTGTTTCCAAAAATGTGGAAAAAAGACTAATATTGGGTGGGCTTGTAGAAGTCATTGCAGAAAGACTATGTCTGCAAAAAAAACTACATTTTAAGGTAGAACTGCTTCATTCAATACAATGTATTTGTATACTGTTTTTGCAATACATATTTCAAAGCAGCAAAATTCTGTTATGACTGTGATAACGGACCCAAGTGCAAGCAGCGGACTTGTCAACAAAATATCTGTATAAACTAGATTAAATAAAAACAAGGCTGGTATAAAAACACCCAAAGGCAGCCAACAGGACTGACTAAACAAAAAACTCCCATGAGAGAGAAAACAGAATAAAAATAGTAAGACTAAAGCTTGTCTGAGTGGTCACTGGCTGATTGGACTTTGGAAACAAAGTGACTGAACACACATGGGTATTAAACAGGCAAGAAACTAAGAATGAGAGCAGGAAATACAGATGCAGGGCATGAACTAATAAAGAGATAATTAACAAGGAAACAAGGGGGAGGAGCCAAGACTCAAGACAGGAGAGCACATGGTACCAAGAAAACAAACAGGAGGTAACAAGGGTTACCATAAACGTTTCATTCAACTTTAATCAGGTATTTATAAATTCTTTAATATTATGGGCTGTGTGTTGTCACATAAAGCTGTATTTATGATCTCAAGTTGTATGAGCCCTCAGAATATTGCTGATAATGTGCTTCTAAAATGATGTAGCATTGCAAATACTTTATTTCCATTAACTTGGTTAGATGGTGAGAGACTGAAAACAAACATGACATTTCACACTTTAGTATTGCTAATGTGAGTTTATTTCGTTTGCTTTTTTTCATGACAATTAATAACAAATTGGTCCATACTGTATATTTCTAAAGGGAAGGTACAAAATATTTTAATTGATTTTTTATTTTTATGATAACTTTGATCTTATCTTGCAGTCTTATAACTCATTCGGGCATATCATACATTCACTCTTTGGTCTGTTATATTTTTAATTCAAATCACATTCTCTTGTGGTCTCAGACGTTTGCAACGTTTTTGTTGGTTGTATTTGTAACAGCAAAACTCACAAATCCTTTTCAGAACACTGATGTGATGTTTTCCTAATACGGACTGTTGGTGTTAAAACAGGCAGGTGCTGTAGACAGTAACTTTGTGACTGATCTCCTGGAGCAGATCTCTCACAGCTTTCTCTAGATCCACCAGCTCATTGGCTTTGTCTTCCAGCAGCTTCTGATTCTCATCATAACTCTTCTCAAGATCTGCCAGAACACAGAAATGTAACATTACAAGACAGAACAATAAAACTACCTTGGCAACACTTAAGTATCAAGATGCAGTAGGTGATTTCTGAGAAACACTGTTGATAATTGAAATGGACAGCCAAATAAACACACTCCTCTCTTTATTGCTCCGCCCTCAAAATGACAAACACACAATGCAACACAGGCAATAGTAACAGCTGGCACATACGTCCCTCTTGCTGATTGGCTACGAGAGCGTTATAATGATGTGGTGACCGGTCCGATCCACTTTGTTTTTCTCGTGTTTACACAGCCAGCAAAATGCGCAAATATTTTCTTTTGACACAAAGAACAAACATCTAGCAAATATTCACAAAATTGTTTGGGTGTTGATTTCAATTTTCAACCGTTTCTCAGAAATCTTGTAGATGTTTTTTGTTTGATGTTTTGAGGTTTTTTTTGATTGGTTAAACTAATGGTGTCTGGCATGTCAGGTTAAAAACAAACTGAGGAATGATTTGATAACACCAAGAAAGTGTTGTAACATTAAAAATATCAGCAACATATTCAGAAGTATTAGAAAAAATGATAGATATATTTATATATAGACCTTTAATTTCAAGAACATGTACCTTTAAGCAGCGACAGTTTGTCGCTGGCCTGTAGCAGCAGATCTTTGGCTTCCTGTTGGAGCTTCTCTGCTCTTTTCTTGGCCTCCGCCACCCCTTCTGCTTTCTGTGAGATGAGACCCTCTACTGTACTGTATTTATCTTTCAGCTCTGAGTCCAGTTCCTGAACGCACAGTCAACCACAACACAAAGTTACAGGAGCTCGACAACACAAACACAATATTATCAAAGACGCAGAACAAACGTAAACGCAGGCACCTTTCTGAGCTGCTCGGCCAGCTGGTTGATGTTCTCGGCGTCTTTCTCGGTGATGTTGACGCTGGTGGAGGTGTTCAGAGCCTTTTCTCTTAGCAGAGCTACGTCGCTTTCCAACTGCAGGAGCCTTCGTGTGGCGTTACTCAGCTTGAGCTCAGAATCGGACGTCTCTGACTCCACCTGTTCTCCACAAGAGCCGGAAAAATTAGCTGCCTTATATTTTTCAGTGTAATCAATATTGTCCTATTTTAAATCCTTACTGATTTTAAGCTGCTGTATTTTATGTTTTTTAATAATTAAACGGTAAGTTCACATGACTTGTAAGTTGACCAAGTTGATTAAACTTATATATAATTGTTGATTAGTTCATTGTGCATTAACTCTTAATTTTTAAAAAATTTATTATCTAAAATCATGTTGTAGAAATATTTTTCATTGTAGTTAACTAATGTTAACAAACAGCTTAACTTTGTGTTACCAAAGTGTTGCCCCCAAAAAATAAGTATCTCGTACATTATTCTAGTATCCCATTTGAAATATAGACTTTGACTAATTTTCAGTACATGCATCATTCATCATTTAAAATAATTCTCAGCTGAATCAAGTGTAACACGTCTGAACACACATCTGGTCATACAAAACAGTGTGAACTCACCGAGACCAGCAGGGCTTGTGTTCCCCTGATGTTAGCTGTGGCCTGTTTCAAGGCCTCGGTTACAGAAGTCTGTGCTTGTTCAGCTTGCTGCAAAGCCTCCTTCACCATTTCAGCTGTGTCTTTTACATCTGTGGCCTCCTTCCTGTCAAACATCCAGGACATATAGACGCTGTTCAGCAAGCTGGCCACTAGGTGGCACTACTATATAATTTTTAATGCTGATTCCATGGACTCGTGGCACTACACGTTTTGTAGGTTTCCCTCACTTAACAGTTCATTAGCAGAGACACCTTCATTAATTGAACTGGGTGTGTTAGATTATGGCATCATACAAAATGTGTCGTGGATCTCCAGGACCAGGATTAAGAAACACTGATATTATACTATACAGCAGTGTTGACAACCAGGGGCCCCAACAAACTCTCAGGGGGGCGTCAGGATAACTTAAAATTATTTACAATATGACAACAATTAAAAGACAGAAATTATATGTCTCAGTGTTTGGTTATTTCTATACCAAACAGACATCTTTCTAGTTATGCCTAGAATAACTCTAGAATAGAATATTATATTGGGCAGAAACTGTAAGAGGGGGCCTTAAAAAGGTCTAAAAGGTTGAGATCCATTGCCATTCAGTATGTATGATATAAGTCATATATCGGCTTTACTGTTCTCTGGGATGTGTGTGAATATGTACAGCACCTGGCCTTGCGGGCTTGTTCCAACAGGGCCTCTGCTCTCATGATGTCAGCAGCGCTCTGGTTGAGGATGTCCTCCACGTCTGACAAGCTGCCCACTCGTTGCCTGATCTCCGCCGTCAGGTTCTGCAGCTGGGCTGGTGTTGTGGGCATCTGCATCTGCAGAACTTCATTGGCCACAGCCTCGATGCTCTCCAGGTCAGCTCCATCTTCTGCAAGAACCGGTGACATGAGCAGAAGTCAATATTTAAGGGAACGAACAGAGCTTTCAAACAACTGGTGTGCTTCTTGTCTTACGAGTGAGGAAGTCTCGGATCTGTTTGATGAGCTGACGCAGCTCCTCGTTACTGCCGTCCACTCGCCGTTTGGTCTCGTTGGTCTTTGCGAGAACTTCCTGGGCATTTAGTTTTGCCTCATCTGCTTTTATTTTAGCTTCAGACACCTGAACACACAAATGAAAGATTATTAGGACTTTTAAAAGACTTTTTTGTGAAAACTTCACAAATTATGCAATAGAATGAATTTCTCAATAGCTTCCTTACAAAAGAATTTAGCTGTTATCATGGCCTTATCATAACGAGAAGATCTGAATGGAAGCATATCTCTAAAAAATGCATCAACAGACAGTAAAGAAACTGGAGAAACCTCACCATTTTGGAGAGCTTGTCCACTTCCTCCATGGCACTGATAATCTCCGAGTCAAAGTCTTTGGCTTTCTGCCAGGCATTGTGGGCCAGTGTGATGAAGCCATCGCAGCCTTCTCCTCCACACTTCCTGTTTCCCAGCTCATCCACACAGCTCAGGCCTCCGCACGGGGATTCAGCACAGTGGTCTGAGCCTGCAGGACTTCCACATGTCTGTAACCGGAGACAGAGCAGTTAGTTAAACACCCATTTTCTGATATCCTTCTTCAATGTAAGTCTAGGAAATTTTTCAACTATTTTGCCTGTTTTATTATCCACCAGTCAGATCAGTAGAAAAGCAATAACACCTCATTTAGTTATTGTTCATTATCAGCAGAACAAATGGTGCATTATGAGTTATGAATCAAAGTTTATTAAAGACTTTTAATGAAGGCTATTTTAATTACTAAAAAGAAACATGTCTAATTCGTCTTCATTTCTGAAAATTTAACAGTCAATGCCATGAAACTTCCAGTTACATTCCTGAAATAGACGGAATCATGAAGCTGGTGACTGCACTACCTTCTCACTAAGCTCAGACAGGTCCAGAGTCTCCAGCTGTTCAGCCAGGTCATCCAGCTGCTTGGAAAACTCATCCTGCCTTTGACTGAACTCCTCCTTGGTCTGGTTCATCAGCTCTTCTGTCTCTGACCGCAAGGTGGCAGACTGATTCACCAAGTTGTATGGGTCAGTTGTGGAGGCGTTCACACGGACCTCCGCCTCCTGGGACTGCTGGTAGTAGCGAGTCACACTCGCTCCTGCTCCTGTGGACACAAAAATGGTGGATTTATGGTTTAGTTGATCTTCAGAAGATCTTTGTAGATCATTCAGTTTCATACAAGAAGAATGGATAACATCTTGAGATGTTCCTCACCCCGAACGTCTGAGTTCTTCACGAACTCCACCTGTTCTTGCAGTTCTTTCACAGTCTGTTTGAGTTTCTCAGCTTCTTCTTTGAGAGCGTTCATTTTGGTGTCTGTGCTGTTGTTGTCAGCTGAGATCTCGGACAGACTCTCTTCCGTAAGGTTAAGATTTTTGTTCAGCTCAGCCATCAAGGCACTTAATAAGGAAAATCAATTCAAAAAAGATAAATACATGCACAGCTGCCCAAAGTAAAGACGAAGATTTGATGAGAAAAGTAGAAAATGAAAACTGAACTGGAAGCATCTACATCTGCTTCCACAAACTTACGTGGCTTGCTCCAGAAGTCCCTGGATTTCCGAGAGGGGCTCAGTGGCTGGATTCTGGGCCAGGATGTCGCGAATCGAGTTGGCGCTGCTCTCCACGTTATTGATGGTGGACTGGTAGGGTCCCGTAATGCCGCTGGCTTTGATGGTATTGACTTTCTGGACCAGTCTATGTGTTTGATTGGTGAGGTCGCCCACGATTATGTCCCATTCGGCAAAACACTGGTGACACCGCTCGCAATGCGGGAACTCTCCTGAGTAACCGCGGGCACACGTGTCACACCTGGGCCCGGACACGCCCTCCACGCACACACAGTGACCTGTGGCCTTGTTGCACTGAAGCTCTTCAATACCTCTTGGGTCACAGTCACATGCTGAAAATATAAAGGACGATATGGTTACACTGTGATAACATTAGGGACAGTGTAACCATAGCTTTGGGCTGTTGCCCCAGTGTTGCAGTTTAATCTCAGGTGACACAATCTCACAATCTTCAGGTTGAGGGTCCATGTAATAAGAAATACCAGTTCATCTTAAAACATCTTAAGACAGGTTTTTGCCCATCAGATGTTCCTGTTTTTAGAGGCACTACTTACACTAGTTAAACAGTCCCTAAACAGCCCAAGCTTAAATAAAATGAACACTTTTTTGGATCACAATTTTACAATACAATAGTATAAAATGCCTTAGATTAAAAACATTGTTTAAATGACACATTTATTAATTACACTTCCTCTGCAGATGGTAGTTTATACAGAATTCAGTCAAGTTAATACATAAACAACACATTTGAAGTTCCAAGCCTCCAATCTTGAAATTAAAAGTACCATCACAACAGCCATTTATAAACAATATTTATAAAAATCACACATTTGGGCTACAAGTTTATAAACTTGCGGTGCAAACTACAGTCTTCGGATTCACGGTGTCCCAGACACCAACAATATACAGATTCCTGACATATTAATCACTGTTTGGCTAATCTGAGATAAAGGTTAAGGTTGTGATTTCTGAGTGGGTTTAGAGTTCTGTGAGTGTATATTAGTGTTGTTTGCTTTTGCCCCATAAGCGGTGATGCGTGACATCAGACTTAACAAGCGGACTGGACTGCGTGCTGTGTGTTAGGCCAGATTTCTGTGTTCTGCTTTTAATTTTAATAAGCAGCTGTTTAGACCAGAAAAGGAAGATCAGAGATCTAAAACCTAAAAAGACTGGAGAAAAAAGCTCAAGGACTTAAACATGTAAGACAAAGAATCAGTAACTGTGACATATTCTGATAACGGCTGAAATAGTGTGACCTTGTTAGGTAAGGACTGAAAGAGTGAGTAACAGTGTGTGTGTGTGTGTGTGTGTGTGACAGGGGAGGGTTGTGGGGGGTTGTTGAGAGGAAAGATTGTTTGCCCACTTCAGGGCTGCATTGCTGGTGTCGTTTCAACGTGTTTGGTGAACAAAAGGTAGCAACTGCTCCTAAATGACTGACGAGACACTCGGCAAACAGCACATCAGGAAATAACCTTTTGTGTGCTATGGTGCCTTAAAAGGTTGTCCAGGTAGGCAGCTTGCCAGGTTTTGAAACACAATGTGTAAATATATGGGTAGACATACAATACACTGTCTGGATTAATTTATTAACTTAAAAGACATTCCAGTCTTTAGTGTTTACACACACACACATTTACTTATCTATCTAAATAAGGACATTCCATAGACTTCTACTGTTTTATACAGAGCTAGCTATAAACTCTATAACCTAACCCTAACCCACACTCTAACCCCAACAGAAAACTTTCTAAATTTCACACATTTTATTAAATTTTTATAGAGTTTTTACAATACAGTGCATCCCCAAAAGCAGTTTTGCTTAGATCTGTCAGGGTTTGCTGACTTTTGGGTACAAGGAAACCCACCCACACACATTCCTCTGGAAAAAGTCCTTCACCTAAGGGCTTTAATTTATAGAAGGCAGTAGAGATAGAGAATTTTCCTGGAGGTTAATCCCTACTATTATCCAGAAGGCCTCGGGCAGCACCAGGGGTGTTGCTTGTTGGAACAATACAGTGACCCCCGGTGACTACAACAAGCTTAGCCGTTTGTGCTAGGTGGTATTTGATAGCAATTTACATACTTACAACAGCCGCTACAACTCAAAAATGGGATTTTACTGTCGACAGAGCACATCTGCATTTTATTATTTAATAGTTACCCTGAGAACTATTAAAATAACCTTTTAAATGCCAGCCAAAAGTAAACAAACACACAGCAAAGGTTGCACGCAATGCATTTGTGTACTCAAGTCTTGGTTTGCACAGACTTATGAAATAGCCAAAGTGTAGTGATGTAAACCTTTGATGCCCTCATACACACACACACACTCACACTCACACACACACACACACCAGCCCAGAAAGGGGATCCAGAGTATCCCACCGTCCAAGAGTTACTGCTGTAATTACACAGTCCATTTTACAAGCGTTTAACATTGATGACAGTGTTAACAAGCTAAGTTGTTAAAAGCATTCCTACTTCTGCCTGGTGATACATTTGCCAGATAGGTTTAAACAGTAACAAACCATGAGGTAGGTTGCTCAGCGGACAT
>JAZGTK010008758.1:0-17941 GCA_036877625.1 Ambastaia sidthimunki | reverse complement strand
CTAATGGAATGTTAGCATACTGCCCATTTCTTACGCAGTATATCACTATAAACACTTGCCTCACATACTACATCGGTGTCACATGACCTCATTACATCACGTTTAACTCAGCAAGTCTGATCAAACATTAAGTCAAAAAGTAGCACGCAAAGTCGAATGCTGTGTAAGTACTTCTGTGTTAGGTCGGCCCACATCTGTCCAAACGTTCAAAGCATTTCAGAGACACAATGAGTTTCATCTGCCAGCGTTTATAGCAACTCAAGTCATTTCCACCTCTGACAATTCATTATAAACCCACAAGAAAAGCTCATTTCACTGGCACTGTTGTGGCCTAATAAATCTGTCCCACATTGTCTTCCAAACTACACGCTTTCTCCATCACTGTGTTCAAAATGAAAAAAGCTTTATTCCTGCAGAACACAGACCCTAAACCTCAATCCATTATGTGCAACAGAAAGTACTGTACAAGCTACCATAGATTTTTTTGATGAGAGTTGTAATTTTAATTAATTAAATTTAATTAAAGGTAATGCGATCCACTTAAAAGTAAAGACTGGAATGAGGAAGAAATAAAGTAATTCATGATACACCGGATGATGGAACACTTCAAAAGACGAAACCAAGAGGAAGTTAATGACTGTTTATGTCTTGTCAAGGTTTAGATTCATACTACCGTTTAGCTGATTGACTGATCTGAAGGAATGCGGAAACAGACTGATCTTCTCCTCACTGTGTTTGCTCCACTTCAATGTGCTTCGAACACTTCAGCTTTGTTTCAGCTCTTAAAGACGGCAATTTTAGTTAATTATTAATAGCGCTTGATAAAAGAGCTTTGGGAGGAAAACGAGGGGTTGGGGGGGTTGCTGAAAGCCAGGGAGGGAGGGTTAGTGAGAGCAACAGAGAGAGAGAAAAAAGAGAGAAAGTAAGAGAGGGAGAGAGCACATGTGTGGAATAATCTAGAAGAAAGAAGCATGGAATCTTCTTTGAACAAGCTCTATGTAGCAACTTGCCCCACGATGGCAAATAGAAAGATTCTTAAAAGGAACCAAAGACCACCATGAAACACCCTCCCCCACGCACACCTTCTTCAGGTGGCCCACCTCTAGCACAGTCTCCGCCCCTCAGTCAAACACACCAGCACCCCTCCCTGCTCCCCACTCACATTGCGAACAAACATATAAATACAAAAATAAATAAATGTGCTATTAGATGCAACATGTTGCGTAAGAGGCAATGAAGTTCAATTTCTTAGATAGTGGCCAAGGACCACCCAGGAGGCCGACTGACATGTAATAACCAATTAGAGTTCGCTTTGTTCATTGTAATGTTTCCAGGCGGACCGTTAAAGAACACGACAAACATGTCTCACGGATATCCTGTAGAATTCAACCAATCAGAAGACAGCTTTGAAAATCCTAAAGTGGTTCTAATTCTGTGCGCTTTATGCGTTAGATGTTCAGCCAATGGCGTGCGGGTATGACATCTGAAGCTGAGACTGTTTCCTAGCAATAGGACAGCAATATATGTGGCTTTATAGTAAATGTTATCTCCAGCAGACCTGTAAGTCCATTTAGAGAACATCATCATTGGCCTTTTTTTTACCTCTTTTTGTCTTGATTTCTGCTGCTGGCTGTCTTCTATATTTCAGCAGTCCTACACACACTCTCTGTGTGTCACTCTCGGCACTGCTATAATTAAAGTAATTAAGTGCTCAAAAAGCAAAGCTTTGCCATTCGGCTGTAATTTCAGGCTACTTCTGGCCTTTGGGTTTCCTCAAAGATAAAGGCATACTTTCCTCATTTAGAGTTTATTTACATGTGGTGAGATTTTTCGATCACCCTTCATTTTCTCAGAAATTGCCAAGTCATCACTTAGGCAGGTCTGAGATTCTCGGAGGGAAAGAAATGGAAATGACAAAGAAAGGAAACAAGCATGTAACTCGACGAAGCACAAAACTGTGTTTGCGGAAACCTGAGTTTGTCTGGGCTACACTTAACATCTAAATCCATAACACACTTAGCTCAAGTTTACACTGAGGTCCTGACTGGAACCACAGAACTTAACACTAAATAGACACAATAAATCTGCTCTTTTCCTGTCATTTGTTTCTTTTTTTATATTTATTTTATGTGGGTTTAAAATGCAAATGAGGATAATAAAATCAAGCCCAAGCACAGCAAAAGCACATTTTTTACAAAAAAAATTTTTTACAAAAAGTTACAGACTTTTACAACTACACAGTCAACACATAGTAGTTAATAATCAACAGACTTGTTAACATTTATGCATTTGGCAGATGTTTTCATCCAAAGCAACAAACATGTGCATTTACAATATATTTGATTAAAGTGTGTTCCCTGAAACTCAACCCCATGACTTTGGAAATACAAGCTACTTTACAGCACACTACTAAACTACTTTACAGGAGTTTGCTGTACAAACAAGTACTGTGGTGGTTATATAGTACAGCAACGATACTTATATAGGTAATGGGACTGAATGAGTCACACAGAACATTTTGTTAACAAGCTACAACCCTCACCCAGAACACACACACACACACACACACAGGCTTTATTCTTATGGTTTAATATTTGTCTTTCAAACAAAGAGTCTATTAAAGCAACAGTGACTGTAATTTACAGCAACCATGCGTACATATTTTGATGTTTCTGATACGTTTTGTTGTTGACAGCATACACAGTCCCAAATTAAACTTCCTTCAGCAACACTTAACATATTATTTAAAAGATTACGATTTTTCAAAAGCCTTTTTTCAGCAATACGTTTATTTACTTTTTAGATTTTTGCGCTTGAAACTTGACGACAGGCGAGGACACAAAACCTCAAACCTTCTGAGATGTTTCAACACGCATTCAACATCTTTAAAGTTAAACTGCGTTTGCCGTCTAATCTTCCTATTTGTAGTTTTTTTCAGACAGAATGAAAATGTGAGTGAGTAATGCTTTCTTTATGTGTATTGTATAGCTCATATGAATGCAAAGGTAAGATTAAGTCCTGGGTGGTTCAGTACGTTTTGTTTGACAAAGAGCTAATTTCTAAAACAAGCACAAGAGAGAAAGTTAATGCACACCCAAATTCCTTTATTCCTGCAATCCATGATTATCGCTGAAAAGTTTAATCTAGCTTTTGGTTCAATGCTGAATTACAAACACTTCTGTCAGTCATTTCTGATTATTTAAACTGCTGTACAAACCAAAATGCACTGATCTGATTAAAAGAGGATTCATGAATTAAAAACCTGTGAGATGTGTATTTTTCCAGCTAAAAGAACAATTTCAGAACATTGGCTAACAAAAAAGTTCTTTTAAACTTATCAAAAAAGGTTTTACAGTAATGTCAGTATAACTTTTTAATGTTATAGATCATAAATATAAAAAATGTTAGTGGAATAAGTTGTTAGTGGAATGTTTAAAAGACATTACAGATTTAAAAAAAAGGTTTGAATAATGTTCTTATTACCCAGCAATATTGTACAATGTCTACAAAAACATTTCTAAAACGTTCAAAATAACATTTGTGTTACTTAATGAAAATGGCAAACCATCTCCACAAACTGTGGCAGTTAACACCGCTAACAGAAACCTCTGGCATGGCGAGTTTCATGATGGTGTTAATCACTTCTGCATGGTTTAACTTGACCTAAAGCCTGACTTTACTTTGTTAACTTCACAAAGGTTATTTTGAAGCATTTTCTCTGTCGTCATTGATTATTTACCGTACAAAAAACGGGTCTTGATTTTGGCTCGGTTCGGACGCAGTGACCTAACAGAGATGTCTCACTGGAGGCCCCTGTTAAGTAGTGCAGAACTAATTTTAGGGAAGGCACCAGGAGACCCTGGACAGCAGGTCAGCGTCTTGTTTCGACCTGTTCTGAGACCAGTTTGTTTTTGTTGCAAGCAATAACAGCTTAATGATTGAAAAGATAAAAAACATATAAAGGTAGACACTGAGCTAAATGACTAAGAGGAGTCTATAGAGTTAGTTATACAGTTTAGGCTAAACAACTTTCTAATGACAATGCCTTACAGCCAATGAACAATGTTTTAGTGTGTTGTTTCACACAGGGAACCACCCGATGATATACTGCTCTTATCTCTTATTGTGTGTCTCTTATTTCAAAGCAGGCTTTTATTTTCTAAGCACAAAGTTCCTGTTCACTTACAAGGGCTGTTGCATAACCAGAAATTATACGTATACTGTGCGCGCAAGTACAGGCTGGGCAGGGCCGAATTTTTAACAGGTTGTCAGGTTGTAAATATCATTAGCCTGGAATAAAAACAATGGGCACTGATGGTGGCCTCACTAATACAGTGAAACAAACCTGTGTATGTATGTGTGTGAGTGAGGGAGAGAGAGCGAGAGAGAGAGAGAGAGAGAGGTCACTTAGCATAAAGACTGACTCTGTCACGAGGCAAATATGGGGCCCTGCAACCATGTAGGCAAATAACAACTCACAAGAGAGAGAAATGGCTGTACATGTGTCTTTCTACACATTACGTGTACAGACAGACGAAAATTCCCATCTTGTATTTGTAACATTTTCTTGATTCTTTAAATGTGGCTACACGGTTGTGGAAAAACAGCCCAAATCTGTGACTTCGCAAACATACAGGTCTAAACATTGCGTCTAAACTTGGCCCAAATACACAGAATTTGAAGACTATACTTTCACAGATTTGGTTTTAAACCAGAGATTTCTCGTGGGTTTCCTGCCACTAAACTTAATATACTAGCATATTAGCTACGCTCAGCGTCGCAGGAATGTCACATAAATGGTGTTGATTTAGAGGAACGAAATGTTCTTCCACAGCTGATAACCGGTAGATCCATCAGCGCAGACACTACGAGGACACACAATGAGACCGCGAGGACGATGATGTCATAGAACTTTCTGTGAGAGCAAAATGTGCTTCATTATTTCTTCATTAATAGAATGAACTCCAGCTTTGGTTTCCCAACTATGGCGGCAACTTCCTGAGGGGTCGTAAAATTGCCCTTTTCTCTATTTATCATTCTCAAAACTGCCCCCCCTCCTTCCTTTCCGTTCACTCGAAGATCAGTCAAAAACGCAGCCACTAATTTAAAGCCCATCGGCTTCCCGCTAACTCCAGCGACTGCAACCCCTGCGCCTCAGGACGGACAACCGCTAATTAAATTTCCCCCTCATTTTTTGCTTTCTTCCTGCTCTCGTTTTGGGTGTATGTCTTGTTTTTGTACCGGTTTTCCAGCCTTAACCAACTACAGGAAAAACAAACAGCCCTGTCTTCTCTTTCTCCATCTCTGCGTCCAAATCTGAGGTGAGGAATTTTGCAGGATTTCTGAAAAGTACATGAACAGATTTAGTGGCATCAAAAGTAAAAAATACACAGACTTAAGGGCTAAATGAATATCAAACGCAGCTAATAAAGACTCCATTAAAGCTTGATATAGGAGCTGATGTCTCAGATGAAATTCACTCTCACGACACACTGACAGACTTTCAAAGACTCTTAAAGGATGAAACAAGACAGACTCTCGTGGCTATTTTGCCAGCACAGCCTGTCCTTGTAACTGTAAAGAGGAAAAAATGAAGATAATTGCATTTCAGAGAGGCAAAACAATGTTTCAGAGGAACTCTGTCACGTACATCTTCAGACGTTTTGTAAACGGATGGGAAACGTTCTTGCCTGGTACAGTGGTGTATTCAGAGCTTCTATCAATGAAGTCATTATTAAGAAAATCATGCTGTAAACTCTTTTCAATGATAACTCGATCCAGACGAGTTTTGATTTAATAAGAGTACCGTAGCACGAGGCAAACAAACACACACACTCAAGTTAGCTTTAATAAGGTTAACACTGCTCTGCTCACAATGCCTAAAGACAATCAGACACAAAGGGCCGTCCAGGGTCAACAAAAGTTTAAAAATGTGTCCAGTTGAGTTCTGCATCTAAACTACCTTCACAATCACCAGAACTGCGTTACAAAACCAGACATGCTTTAGCATTCATGTCAGGCTCATAATTGAGTTTCCTAATCACTCCAACAAAAAAAATGTAATAAAAATGAGAAAATGTAATTACCGCAGGACCCAAACAGCTCAATTTGTAGAGCATTGTGTTAGCATTACAATATCTGTGAGTTTGATGACCAGGGAACAACCTCTGATAAAATGAATACCTGTAAAGCTTTGGAAAAAAAGCGCTAACCAAATGCATAAATGAGAGAAAGAAATATAAATATTAAAATTTGTGTAAAATATTGTATAAAATAACAATAAAAGTCTTAAAAACATAACTGATTAAATAAATGCTGGTCTGAGTTTAATTATTCATTGAAATGTAAGTGAACGTGTTGTAGAATGAGGATCATAAAGCCGGAGTGAATGATGAGATCAGAGAAACTCCTGCACTGAATGACTTTAATTAAAGGAGCAGGAGCGATCTGCCTTCATACCTCTCTAATCTAACCTCCCCTTGAAGTGGCTCTCTGTGTGTGTGGGGTATATTTGAGCTAAGCTTCAAGTGTGTGTGTGTGTGTGTGTGTTTTATGTCAGGGAGGGAGACACTTTGTGTGTGTGTCTGTGTCTCTTTGTAATGGGATCTGCATTTGGCGAGCTGCGTTTCTCCCCGGGCAAACAGAACAGCAGGTTTAGACTCGGCCTGCACGACCACAACGGCTTCCCAAGACTTAGATTAACCCTTACAGCAAGATTTACCAGAAGACTTCAATGGCAGGAGGACAGCACACTGATCCACGCTAAAGTACGTTTTTCCCTCAATGAATCTGACGGAATCTGACGGAACATTCTCACACGTTCATTCTGTTTTCCCTCATTCATTCATTTCTCTCAAGGCTGTTCTGTATGAGAAAGCAAGAGGGACTGATCTTCTCTCGTTTCCTGCTCCATTGTTCCCTCAGCTCCAGAGAGCTGTAATTCAACCACCCACAATCCCTTCCTGCACTCACACGTCTCACACTTTAACAACCGTATCTTTACCTGACACACAAACCGGCAGCTTTGTGCACCTGAGGCTACCAGGTGTGTTAGCCGGTCTCAGTTTCCTACCTCCAGTTCCCTCCTTCCACAGATCAGACCAATCACATTGGAGATCTCTTTAACATCTCAACTGTTGCTCCTGAAGGACATGGAAATGTCGTCTCTGCTCAGTCAGAGATTTCCATCTGAACGAAAATATCATATCAAATTCTCTTTATTATGCTAAAAGCTATACTATCTGTTTATGGCTCTATACGCTGTGCCATTGCTCAACAAAAGTTTTGTTTGTAATTTATTTCTCCTCAGGAGAAACATCTGAGACAAAGTTTTGGCACAAATTAAGAGTGTGATGAGTTATATAACAATAAAAATAACTATTTACTAAATTAAAATAAAATTAAGCACTGAGAAAATAGTCAATTTTGATTTTACATTAACTTTGAATGAAATCTATTTGTAAACTCTCCTGAGAAACCGAATGCTCCTCAGAGTTGTTTGAGTTCTCCCTCTTGCTCTTCTAAATTCTCCTCAAACATCCAACCACCCCCAAGTCCTCAACTTCTTCTCAATTAGCAGGTGTGCTAACACTTCCCTCCCTCTCTCTCCCTCTCTTAGCCCGACCCCTTACACAACCCCTCTTCACACACACGCACACACAGATACCACCCCCTCCAGAGTATAAAAGAGTCTTAAAACTCCGGGATGGAACTTAATCCATGAAAGGAAAAGCAAGAAAAAAAGCCCGCCATGAGGCTCGGCCCATCCCAGCATGGCACAGCGTTCAAAGAGAAACACACATAGTATTACTGCATCTGGCAGACACAACATTTCACGCTCTGTCCGCATTCTTTCATTATATCTCGCTTCAACACCCTGAAGTTGCCCAAAGAGGCATGCTTGCGTATTCCACGCAGAGACTGCGCTGGAAAAATCCACAGTTGATTTGGAAAGTCTTTCATTTCTAAACCTTAAAACAAAATCCTTCCTGTGGGAGCTCTCGGAACTGTTCTTATTCATTTTCATACGTCTGACTATATGCATATTCCATTTACACTTTACAAACGAATACATATATGACTTCCTGCACTCATGCTATATGGAAATATAGTGGAATTCTGTGATGATTTTAATGTCAGTGAAGGAAATTTTAATGCACTTACAGGAGACAAAAAACATTTCACCTGACATGTGGATCATAGGTCCACAAACCTCTGATGAAGTACAATTTAGGGAAGCTACAAGTTAAAACAAGTGACTGGGTCTAAATCCCACCCAATATACCTTTATGACATATTTCCCTATCGCTCTCCCTAACTTTCCTGTTCTCTCTCTTTTTTCCTCTCTCTGTTACCCTCTCATACCCCCTCCTCTCCTCAAGCTCTTGTCTTAAGCCTCCTGGGTTTCTATTCTTCTCCTTTTAAATAGAGAGCCAGGACTGTGAAGTCTAATAATGGTCATTTTGCCTCCCATTGAAGGCTGGGTAATTCTGTCAGGCCTTGCTTCACTTTCAAACACATGACACACGGAGCTTCCCAGTGACCATGGCAACTCACTCAGTGGGCTCCAAAGCCATGATTTCATACTTGTGGAGGGACGGAAAACCTGCAGGCCAATAGAAAGAGGCTCCGCCCAGTGGGAGAGAACCTTTGACACTAAGCAAAGGAAAACCCAGTGAGATAATATCGGCAAGTTGAGGCATACACAAACATAAAAGAGAAACCCCAGAGCTAGGGCCCCATCAGCGCTTCAAAAACGCTAACCGTCCCTCCACGGCCCCTCCGTTCCTCCTACGTGGTGTGTGTGTTTATAATGAAAACTAAATGTGCAGTTTTATTAACACCACAAACTAAAGACGTCATACATTCTATCCAAAATGCAAGCAAGAAAAGAAAGTGACAATGAAAGCAACAATAATCAATTTTATAATTTTTTTTGGTTAAAGGGAATTTCAGTTGTTAGAAATAGTTAGAAATGCATTAGCATGTGGTAACATTGGGCAATGCATTGACTTAAAATACTTCAAATAACCTGAAATAAATATGAATAGTATATTTTTAAATTAACCAAGAATACATTCAGCAAAAAAATATTTTTTAAACTTATAGTAAAACTAGTTAATATTATGCATTGATTTTACTGTATATTGTGAACTGTACATTGTATAGAAACTTCATTGTAAAGTGTAAACAAATATTAATATTTGTCAGCCGTCAGAAGTATCTAAACATATGATCCTACTTTCACAGTAAAACTCTGCAGCTGTATCTGTGCAGACTCAGTGTTTTCTGCTTTTGAATGAAGGTGACTGCGCAGTCGAGCAGCAGGTGGGTGGAGAAGCTTCTCGTTGCCTCTGGCCTCCATCAGGATTGAACTTCTCCAGCAATTACAGCTCACACAGAGCACATGTTCCAGCCCATAAAAGAGGAGTTCATCAAACGGTGATGTGTGAGGAACCACATGTGTGAGGAACCACGTTTCTCTCAAACACCTGCACTCGTTTAAATTTCAGGTTTAGTATGTGTGAAGGAGATACCGTGACAATGCTATTGTACTTACAATAAAAATTATGGACAAATACCATAATACCTCCAAGAATACTATAGTAGATGTTCTAAACAAACATGGTATAATCATAGCACCATTTCTACTTGTCTGTAAGTGAAGAAGTGAGAACTTCTTGAAAATTTTCTTGGACCCAAGTGCTCACACTTAAGACGCACACACATACAGAGGGAGCCATGTGGACTGATGCAATGAGAGGAGGAGGACTCAGTATGAGGTCAGAAGATGAAAGAGCGGAACACTCAGTGAGTTCTGCCTGTGATAGAACAGAGCTCTGTTTGAAAGAGAGGATATCACGCTGGCCACGAGATGAAAAGACAGAAAGAGAGAGCAACAAACAGATCAAGACGCCCCAGAGGAAGAGGAGGGACCTGCTGGGAATGTTTGAAGCATACCGTATTCACCCAAAAAGAAACAAATAAGACCTCTTTGTATAATAAAGCAATAAAAGGGCAGAGAGTTTATCTGCACTGTGTATTGTGGTTTCATCTTAATTTTAAAGTGCAATAAGTTGCTTATCAATATACAAGTTGTCCTAAAAGTTATACAGGCACCTAAAGTTATATTAACCCATGACAACCAAAAGTTTCAGAAGCTAATAAGGTCACATGGTCATGTGATCAACATGGCACCCACCACAAGCATTCCTTGATGACATCATAGACAGGCACCTCTAAAACAGCCTCCTATTGGCTCCCGAGGAACCCAGCGCATGGCAGAGGAAGCACACAGTCTTAAGGTCAGACGTATATCTGAATGACCCACACGGCACTTTAAACACGATCATCTGTTCTGGTTCTTTATACGTTTTCTGAGGATTCACGATGAGAAGTTCTGCAACCTTCAACAGCTACCAAACTCCAAACGAGACTAGTGAGGTGAGAAAGAACGGCGTACCACCAAACAAAAGCAAAACAGAGAGAGAGGAAGCAGGAGAGGTGGGAGGTGAGCGGAGCGATGGCTCTCAGTGGACAGAGACAGGAAGTGGAGGAAGAAACTGTGTACATACATGTGTCAGCGGGGCAGCTCCAGCAAGACCTTACACAAATCAGAGAAGCCTACACGACCTTCTCACTAACACACACAGAGCAGCATAAAACAAACCCGTGATTCTTATAGTCTGAACTGCATAGCCTTCCTTAAAGAACATTACATACAAGAAAAGCCTTTGTAAAAATCTGAACTCTGGCCTGTTCACACAAAGATCGATTAAAACTACAAAAGTCTGTCAATATTTTATCATTCATCAAAATAAAGAGTGATTTGCTCTGTTATCTTTATAGCGTGGATGCCTCTATTGTGTTAAATTAGATACATCTATCGCCCTTGGTGTGAATCGGCCTTATAATCCCAGTTCAATGGTTTAGCAACTTCCGGAGAGATTCAGAGAGCCAGAATTATCTGAAAGAAGATTCTGTATTTAAATAAAGCTGTTGTTCAGAAGATGAGCAAAGAGTGAATGAGGAACAGGAAAATCAGGGCAGGGGTGGCACAGCAGGGAGAGACTGGCACAAGCGGGTCAAGAGGACACTGGTGACACTGGACAGATTCTGCTGCAGAAAACAGATCGAGAACCCCAGCTGAGCGAGAGTTTATATCAAAGAACCGATTATGACAGCAGAACCTCTAATTATAGCACTGAAACAAAAGAAGAGAAGCATGTTTTTCTATCTCATTATTATGAAAGAAAAAAGATGGAATGTGTTTATCCCCCGATGGCCGAACTTGAACTTTCTGTAAAACGTATTCAATGAAATTCCAATTTATTTTTTAAACACTTTTTTGTGTTTGCTTTATGCTAAGCTGAAACTTCAACCGAGACAGGTTTGTTTAACACAGAACAAAGAACTGTTTGTGTACTTTAAACTCTGTACGATCATTTTCCTTGGCAAATGTTTTTGTTGCAAAGTAACTGGGAAAATAGGTACATTGTGTTTGTAACTTCGGTAGGTAGCTATACACATCACAAACTAAGACAATGTATGTATGTGGCAAAGGCCTTTAACTCAAAACATCACATAAATAAATGATGGTTTCCTGAGACAGCAGAAAGCTGAGCCAATTAAGAAACACCTTGAGTTGAGTTGTAACGTTTGCTTCTCTACCGCCATCTCTGTTTAAAACATAGAATTGCAGGTTACTTGCAAATAGTTTAAATTCTAAACAACTGCTGTAAGAACAAGCTACAAATACTGCAACATCTACAGCACCCAAACATGCGATATAGTAGCCAATCTTCTCCTTTCTATATCGATGAACATTTCATGACATCCCAAACAAGAGCAAATTAATGCTGCCATTTTTATACAACCATTCAACAGCTTCCACAAACCCTAAGCAACACACCACATTGAAATATTGCTGTCTGTAGCACTGATTTGACCCTTATCCATTATGACCGTTACCAAAATTTGCTGCAGATGTTTATTTTCACTGTCCAACGGTCGAAAGGAAAGCATGCAACTTCTAATTTCTACCAATGAACCTGTTAGGAGAAAAAAAATATTTGCAAGGAAGCTGTGACAATTAGAAGCAGAACAGTGGTCGTCTACAGCATGTACACATGAAAGCTCTCTCTAATCATGTCCTTACTTTGCCCAGTACAGTGAGACAACTGGGGTCCAACTCAGGTTGCTCCAGTTTGACCACGCCCACCCAGCCATATTCGTATAAGTCCTCTTCATCGTTGTTGTTGCACAGGCCCAAAGGGTGCATCTGCAAGACAAAGAAAATCTCTTTTAAAAACAACTCAATGCCTCAATCCAAATACAATGCAAAATAAAATGATGACCACACGTGCTTTAATTCCCAAGTCCCTCAAATTCTTTGAAAATTGCTACTAATTGTCTAAAAACAAAGTAAAATGGAGCGAAAGCAGTGTTCTAGGAAAGGTGAAGCAGTCTAATGATGTTTTTGGGGGCAGGAAGAGAAAACACATTAACAATTTTGGATGAAATATTCCCTGAACAATAAAGAGGGCAGATGGGGACCTTTACATGACCGGCAGTAACTTTTTTCATGTTGTTGCAACATAACTTCACTTCCTTTGACTAAATGCCCTACACTGAAGTGCCACACCACACCCATAACCCAAAAAACTCGAAAAGCCATGAACCGGCAGATATAATTGCCACTGATAGGTGTATACTAAACTCTCCTGGGACAAAGGACGAATCCTTCAAATCAATATCACAAAGAGTCTTTTGGCAGCCTTCCTATCAGAGTCTTTTAAGTGTGAAATCTGGCGCTTTTGATGTGTTGAAAATTGACAACATGGACATTTATCAATGAAAATCTGCTGGGAGATAAAACCCTCTTAAAAAGAAAGAACTAGGTTAAAGATTATTGACTGATTACATAACTGTTGAATGAGGCCACACATTGTTTGAGAACAGACGTTTATTACTTTATTAGTGCCATTAGCTTTAGCAGACTGTTATTTCAAAGACACGTTGCTGGATTTTTATTCAAGGAATCATAGTCTAGAAAAGACATTAAAAACAAAGAACAATTTTAACCAAAAGATAGAAAAAGACTTTATAAATAAACAGTAAATGTGAATGAAACAAGCATATCTTTTGGTTCATTCTTTGTGACCCGTTCTCTACCCACAGCTGAGAGCTTCTGGGTAAAAATGTTAAGACGCTCCCTTCCAAATGGACACAAATTGGATTAACACTCTGAAAAAGCTGATTATCATCTTAACTCAGAGATCAAAAGCCACGTCAGGTCCCGAGGGGCCTTGGATTCCACATTTGCATGAAGGTTTGCAAAACTGATGTGGTGTTTTATCCCATTAGACTGACAATATAGTTGCTTCATACTGGTTTGCATTGCATTAAAGCAGCTTTGAAGAGATTTCTCAGAGTCGAGGATGACCTCTGATGCTTGTCCAACAATTCTAAATATAAGACACTGTGCTTAAATGATGCCTTTTTTAATCACGGAGCACAATGCATCCCTTTAATGCCTTGGAAACCTTGCAAATCAGTTGTGCTCTTGCAAAAGAGGCCTATGGCAACATGGAACATAAAAGATGTCTTCAGTTGGCGATTGGACTTGTATTCTGCAAACACATTTGTTGTGACATCTTGCATGCTTACTCAAGTTTAGTCCACTGTGTCTATAAATGCAGACATTTCTGCCTTGTTAACCAGCCTGCTGCTTCCTAAAATTGATGAAACTTTAAGCCTTTTTTATACCTGAAAAAAATATTACACTACGAAATCAAAGAGAAACAGAAAACCTGGGAACTCAACAAGACCTGAGATCATCTGCACACCACACTGCCATTTTACAACTCACACGCACCCTATACTTGTGTTAACACACACCAACTCTGCCCCAACAAGATTCCCCAGGAGGCCCCCTAAACTGGCTAAATGCCCAGTTGAACACATTTCTGAGGCCCTGGGACCCAGGTTCTCCCTCATTTTTCTGCCCTGTGTTCTACGCTCACTCAGCTAACAATTTTAGGTTGTAAGAACGTTTCCATTAAGTACAAATAACAATTTTAAAATTTTTGTTAAAGTTCTAGGAATGTTCAAAACATCCAGTATATATATATATATCTTTATATATAAATATTTATTTAATGTATAACATTAAATAAATATTTTACCTACTGTAGAACTTTGAGAGAACGTTAGCCATTATTCTGAGAATATTCCCTGTTAGCTGGGTTGTTACTCTTTTAACCACCACAAGAGGTGTCTCATGTTTACACCTGCTACTTTCAGCAGTTCTCATTTTAAATTTGACATTTTGTTTCTAAAACAACATCTCTTCCCCTAATGCTACAAATATCAAGCAGTAAACTATTTCATGAGTTGTGATGATAAAAGTTGTATGAGCTGTAAACTAAGGCTACTGGCTATTACAAGTATATGGCACCTTCTATATGTCACCTCCTACATAAAGCCCTTCTATATGTCTCTGCACAACTTCCTGTTTTAAAAGGTGCATCAACACAGCAAAGAAAACTGTGTGTCAAGCCAGTTCACTGTGATGTTAAGTACCAGCTAATACTGTCTTGGTATTAGTGATTCTCAGTAGTCATCATTGTTCTATACATGGAATATAAAATACTGCTTTTTTCCCCTTTATTTGTTTGAACTTGCACAAGCTAATGATAATTATAAATGTATAATATATGCAGAAAGAAAAAAGTGCTCTTAACAGTATGTGTGTAATAGTAATGCTAACACGCCCCAACATTTCTTAGAACAGAGTGTAGAAATGGTGCAACAACACATGCACACGTTTGCACACATTTCCCCGCTTTCCACTCCAAATGACGCCTGAGCTCATTTGATTTGGTGCAGCAATCAGAACAACATGGTCAGAAAAGTCATTTCCTCTGAAGACGTGCCTTTCTATCAAACCAAATGCCTCTCACATGCTTAACACAATTCACTTGTTCTTTGATCACCACCAAAGTTTTGACCCCTCAGCATAATCAGTTCAGGTCTTTCTTTAGTGAAGACACACACACAGGCTTAATTTTCGATTCCCAAGGTCTTTGTCTGATGTGTTGACTCTGTTTGGAAAAACTTGTCAGGTTTCAAAGATGCTTGTAATTCAAAACAAGCTGTGTGTGTGTGTGTTTACTTAACCATGTACTTGGGACAAATTTGTATCCAAATGTGAGCAAAACCTGACAAATCTGAGCAAAACCTCCTTTTAGGGACATCCTCATTTTTAAACAGTTCACAAATATAGTAAGTGTCTCTGCCCGGGGCCAAATCATAAAACAGTGGGGGCAACAGGCCGTGTAGATTGTGCAGGTACTCAATATTTCTGACAATCTTGTAGATTGGTGAAGACATGCATTTCTTAAGGGGTTGCAATTCAATCTAAAGGCAACAAGTTAATAGTTTCCCTTCATCTGAAATGCCTTTCATGGGAACGGAGACCCAGGAGCCATTATTGAACTGCAATCCTATAATTACAGAAGCCAAAATGCTTCAGAATGAGATGATAAATGATTATGTGCATAATAAATTACAAAGTAGCATTAAATAATAAAAGCTTTCATAAACTTTAACTAATTTTCCAAACCTGTTTTCTCTCCAGTGTTTTGTCTGTTGCATATCAACTGTAAAGAATAAAAAAAGCTACTTCCCAGTTAACAATTTTAGGTTGTAGGAACGTTCCCCTAACCTTTTCATTAAACAATAAAAGTGTTTTTTTTTAAATGATTTTGAAAGTTCTAAGGACATTTAAAACATCCAGCTGACTGACATTGTACTAACACTAAACTAAAGTTCTACTAATGTTACTGCAAGAAAGTAACAAATGTTCTGAGAGCGTTCCCTGTTAGCTGGGTTGACCCTAAGGCTGCAACTCTCAAGGACACTAAACAGAGCTCGTCTAAAATCAACCCGGCAGATAGTAGCCTAAACGTTGCAAAAACACAGACCTCCTGTCATTAAAGCTGACCTAAAGTTGTTGGTACACACAGAGCAAGCCTTTATGGATCGTGGCTGCAGTCCAGTAGTACAGAACACAGAACAGATGAGTCTCAGCCACAGGCATGGCATTTAGGTCAGGCCAGTATCAGTTTCACCCACAACAATCAAAAAGCCAAGCTATCCTGCGGGTACACACTGCTATCCCACTCCAGTCCATAGCCCATCTTCCAACCACGTCTACTGGCTTCAGCTGCATGCAGCGAGCAACCTGATACCAAGACTTTTCATAGCTAATTTATGTCCTTTGATTAGTAAATATAAAACCAACAAACTTACTTAACCGCAACTATAATCCGACACGGAACAAATATATCATTCGCGCCAACCAGGCCGCAAGTCCATAGACTTCAAGCTGGGAAAATTGTATTACACCATGAAAAAAGGGGCAATTTCAAAACTCCTTATGCTGCTGTTCTCAACAACCCACCCCCACAAACACTCCCCCCTCCCCTTCCCCAAGTTCTGACCCTGTGCCCGTCACCCAGCCCCCACCCCCTGCCACGGGAGTGCGGAATAGTTCCTGGAATAACAGACCATCCTGCCAGGAGAGGTGGGGGAATATTTGATCAAAGCCACAAGTGGGCTACAGAACCCCCCTCAACCACCCCCCATCCTCCCCCTGCCCTCTTTCCCGGGCCTGTGGCCACTTAGAGAAACTCTGTGCTTGGCCGCAGCTTTTCAAACAAGGCCAAGAGCCTTTCAAACAAGCAAGAGTGCTAGAGCTCTCCAGCTATGGGTCTGAGCAAGCGAAAGGCATCTGTACAGGAGCCTCGGACGGCAGTTGGCTTCCCACTTGGTCTGTAGTTTATTGGTGGACAAAGATAAAGTGAGACACTTACAACACACTGAATTTTGGAAGAGGCACTAAAGATACAGTGATCGATTGAGCACATTTTCAAGTTTTAGAAGCAGTTATGGAAGCATGCTAAGTTGTAAAACATCTGATCAGACTTTCTAGACTGAGAAACCTAGCTCAGATTAGCTTAAATTATCTTAACAGTACACAAAAGCAGCCACCTTCTCAAAACCATTTACCTGTTCAACCTAGACTAGACACTTTGTCCAATCAAGTCTCAATGAAAACAAGTTCCAGAAATTGTGAAAAAAAAAGCATTTTACACTAGCGGTTGCAGCTTAACACCATCCATCAGTCCTGCAGCCACGTCCCCAAGTCTGGACCAAGAGGGGCAATTTTGTTCTCAGAATGTTGGCTAACATTCTCCAAAAGTTCCCTTAAAGTTATCCAGAAACTTTCTTGCAGTACTGTTAGTATGCCATTTTAAACATTATATGTCAAAACTTTATTCTTAAGTTATAAGGGGAACATTTAAAAAAAAGTTTGAATAACATTAGCAAGCAATGGTAATGCAATGTCTAAAAATTGACATTTTGAACATTCCTACAACATCTGGCTACGTAATTAAAACGTTGGCGAAACATTCTTACAACTAAACATTGTTAGCTGGGATATCTCTAACATTTCCTCATCTATTACAGTGGAAAGCCCTCTTGTAATAAAATGCCCACACGTAGTGAAAAAAAGCTTTGTGTCAGGTACATATGGCAACCTAGCCAATTTCCTTTTAGCGCTGGTCGCCAAACCTCCCACCTACTATCCAAACAGAGGATGTGCTCACAGACTCCAACACTATTCTGGTGTGTCTATCAGAAGAGTGTGAAATACTGAAAGGGACAGATGCCTACAGCTTCTCCTCTGTCTGCCCTGGACTATTTATCTTTCTCCTCCTCTGCGCCTTTCATCCTCCAGCCATAAAGCTGTCGGACATTTATAATCTCACACTCCAGTTCAATGCGTTTCTGATGTGCAATATTGCTATCAGAACAAACACTGAAAAGGGAGTGAACTCAAAGTGGAGGTACAGAAAAAAATCCTCCTAAGTTT
>JAZGTK010008757.1:0-17941 GCA_036877625.1 Ambastaia sidthimunki | reverse complement strand
AGCTATTATCATTACATACAACTTCAGAAAATGATGAATCTGAAAAACAATTATTAAATAAATGTTAAGTGCATTGAATCTCTCAAAACAAAATAACAAACAAAGCAATCTACAAACATTTCAAAGTGTGTTTTATTGATGTATCAAACAAACAAAAAGTTGTTTCAAACAAACACCAGGTTGGTTTCAAAAAGATTTTAAAGATTACTTAAAGATTATAACTTTTTTTGAAAGTTTTGTGAAAATCATCACTTATGCATTATTTTATTTTATCATTTTAAAATATGGATTCCTTTGGGTAAAATAAGTTACATAGGACAAAATGACAGTAAGTAAATTTTATATATAAAACAACTTAACACTCATCTCTCACTTGCATTCACCTCCAGGTCAAAGTTGATGCAGCACGCAGGTTCGGCCCCCAGGTGGGTAACAAAAGCAAGAGTTCAGGTGAAGCATTTGCCAAACACATGGAACCAACACCTAAAACAAATAGTTTTATTTAATTGATTTAATTAAAGGAACGGTATTGAACAAGAACTGAAGTTTGCTCAGAGATTCTCTCTGGAGTGTATTTAGTAAATTAAGGAAACTGGAATTTTCTCATAATTGGTCATTTTATAGTTTTTTTCAGGGAGCTTTATTCTGAGAGGCTTCCAATCTGATTTATGAAATACAATTAGGCATGAAGTATTTCAGCGCCTTGCCACCAGACTGTGCATATCTTCCACACTACATTGAAATAATATGTAAATACTGTTAAGTAATTGGAAAAATAGTGATGAACAGGAAGACCATGTGACCAAAAAGGTGGATTATGGATTTATTCCCCCCTCCCAATTAATATTCCAGGGACCTCCCTACCATTAGCTCTATTTTTAAAGTAGACAGCGAACTAGTCTCCAACTGATTTAGAAACTCATTTTGTAGAGCATGTTCAAAAAGATAACTTTTTTGGACAGATTGACCACTCCGCATGAGCCAGTTCCTCTTTGTCAAACAAAAGACATTAATGGAGTTGATTTTCTTTTTCAGGCCAGCTAATTGCTTATTTTGGATTACACTTTTTTTGGTCAATCAGAAAAGGACTGTACATTTTTATGTAGCAATAAGTAGTAGTGTTAAAACTGCACACAAATATTTCTTAAAACCAATATTTTATAATATTATAATATTTTATAATATTTTAGTAATGACAGTAATTTTTTTTATTCTGTGATTGCTATGGTAAGTGTAACTATTTACTATTGCTTACATTTTGGGTTTAGTGTTTTGTTCAAATAGTTAAGCCTAAATATTAAACTCTTCACCATTCCTACCCTATTTATGCTATGGGCGTGGCATAATGCTAACATAATTTCACAGGGAAAACATAACTATTTTACAAAGTGGTGATTTTGTATGAATTAGTGTGATGTGAATTGTACAAAAACAAGATTATTAGAATAAAGTACAAAATCATACAACATATTCAGTAATATGTAAAAGAGTTATGAATTGCCCTTCAATTGTGTTGTTCACATTATGTTGAACATCCCACATTATGCAGTTTGGTGTGCAAAGGTGTGCAATTATTTTTCTTTATACATTAAAGGAGGGACCCCGACCAACGAGAGAATATTAGAGAAATTTGGGGGTGGGCATTTTTCACAGTTAGTGAGCAATGACCCAGAATACCCTGTAACAACATTATAATAAACTAACAACCACTCCTTACTCCACCACTCCTTATCTGGATAAGTATTATTAATTTTATTTAATTTTATTCATTGCTGTATTATTTATTTTTATTTAATTTTATTATTAATTTTTTTATAGTGATCTAAAATAGAATACAGCAATTTAAAATGTTTGGCTAAAGCGTTATACACACTTTCAGAAGTCTGACGACAAAGTAGAGTGCTAGAAATTCAGAGGCAATGCCTTGAGGCTTTTCAGTCCCTATTGTGAGGGCTGCCAGCTCTGTTTGGACTCATTGTTCTCATCTAATCAGCCGTGGCAAATGTGGAGCCCTCCAGCTCATTACGTATTCGCACTCAGAAATGACCATGGGAAGTTTTCAGAGGCCTAACCCAGCTTGGGCTGATGAATTACCTGCCTAAACAACACCTAGAGAATCCACACAGTTGCTGTGGCAGTGCTTTTTTGATGGGACCATCCTCTCTTTGCTCATCCTGGTAGTCAAACAACCCCCCTCCCTTCCCTATGCCAATGATCAGCTTGAGTTTCACTATTGCTGTCTCTTCTTTCAGCACCCCTCCACACACACTCAATGTTTTGTTTACAAACTTCTGCTAACGATGGCTGCCCTGACCTGCTTATACAAGAGCTGTTGGCAGTAGTGTTCAAAATGTATTAAATGTTAAGGTATATTGTAATATAAAGAAAAAATTACACAATTTTCTTTAAAGACTTTCTTAAAGGTTAAAAGGTTACCTTGAGTAAAAGTTTCAATGTAACTTATTCAACGCAGGTGGGTTGGAACCAAAAATGGGTCACAGGTCTGTTCTGATAGGATTGTGCACAGTGAGGGAAACAAAACACAAAACTAAATGCAAACAATTATCCATATAATTGTTAGTTTTTGTACAATCTGATTTCATCCCAGTGATGATTAGATTTAGGGGTGGGGTTAGAAGCAGACCTTCATGCTTGATATTTTTCTAATAGTCGTACACTTTTGTAACATTCACAGTGTCCAAATTCATATTAAATTGAAATCTTTGTAAAATAGTTTTACGAAGTATTATTTTACTCATTTAGCTACATACAGTATTATTTACTTGAGAGCATCAAACCATTGAAATTTATTTATTCTCCTCTGTCATATGACACTATGTAATGTTAACAATTTACATAATATATCCATATTCATATATTAGGGCCTATGATGTTATACATTTGAATGTTTGATTTAAAGGACATGTTGCTTACTTTTATATAATTTTGGTACTGTGTTTGGTTGGCACTTGATGTCCAATGTAAATTAGGTTATAGTTATGAACCCAAACCAGTTAAAAATCACTGACATAAAGTTTTGGTTTTGAAAAAAGATCTGACTATAAGCAGTGCAGTTATGGTTATTTCTGAAGTTGGAGGGGTTCTGCAGCTTTATTTAGTAGTAGGGGGTTGTAGCTGCCACTTGTACAGGTTAACGTGACAATAATTTGAGTTGACTCACCCATCACATCCTGTAATCCCCTGGATATAATGCACTCTTACAGGTGTCCACACAATCCAATTATCACCGCTATGCTTGGAAGAAAAAACCTACAGAAAATACTGAAAGAGAGAGGAAGAGAAAATCAAGTCAAACATCTACTGTTATTAAACTTGCCTAAGCATTCATGTACAGTATTTCTGTAATTGTTCATTACAGACTTGAGAAATGTCGACTGCACTTTGTAATCTGAAATTGCATATTCTAAGAATTCTTGTAATTGAGTAGCTAACAAGTTTTTCTACTCTGCGCTTTTAGGTAAACCAGTTTCCTTAGCAAGCTCGTGGCACCCACTTTTGTGCGCAGGTGAAATTGATATCAACTTTCCTTTCTTTGTATTGCTCATTTCCTTTACTAACATGTGACACTCAACAAAACACCAAACAATGCAGAGAACCACAATCACAGGTGCGTTCAGGAAATCTATGATGTGATTTAAGAAAATCTCATCCACCCATCTCATTGCTCCACCATCTGAAAGCGAGAGTGTCCCCCCACTGGTTTGATAACTAAAATAATGGCACTGGGCTGATTTTCAAGCATGTAATGAGCTTTCTTTCTCCTCCTGCTGTTGTTGAAGTAGGGGGCGTGTGTTTCCTTCCCTGTAGGATCCCACTGTTTGGTCCCCTATCAGAACAAAGACCCTTGGACAGTGGCTACGCCTCTTTGTTCACTGCCCCTTCAAGAAGTGTGTTAAGAACAACATAAGGAAGTGTGAGAGAACTCTATGTGAGCTAAAGTCCCTTCCACTTAATTGGTTGCAAGCCTGGAAGACCCTCTGGTCAGATATATCCTACTTTCCCATTATATTTAATAATAACAAACTAGTCTAACTCCTCAGCTAACCTTCTATACTTTGTGTAGTTTATTCCATTCCTCATTGGCATATTGGATTGATCCAGGAGTGTGACTGTGGATGCCAGTGGTACAACACTTTTGTTGACTTTAATTGTGACCTTCTGACGTTTGTCATTTGTGACTTTGTTTGAATTGTGGTTTAGAGTATATCCATCCCATTCTTATAGCTGTCTTAAACATGTATCCCAGTACAGTCCAAAGTAAACTAAATGATAATTTATTTTTGGAAAACAATAAAATGTATAGCCCCAGTTACAATAGTCCCTGGAGGAACATAACAACTGGATAAGCAAACCTTAAGTCTTAATTGGCCTGTGCTAAACTGTCATGATCTCAGTTAATAACAGCAAATATCTTAATGGAAGTTCTGTTTGACTTTGAACCCCCACAAAATTGGCATAAATTTATCACAGAAGTAGAAATTAGTAAAAATGATCAAATTAAGTTTGTTTGCATTTTCTTTGTTTTCCGGTTTACTTAACTGGAACTAGCCTAAAAGAAGCTGCACCATTTCTTGTTGTCCCTATGTAACACTGTATTTTTCATGATGTAGTCAAAAGGAAAGCCTTGTTTGCCTCCCAGGACAAACCTCTATTGGGATCACTATGTTTGGGCTTGTTGAATCACACTGTGCCTCACAGACCATTTTGCCTTTGGACAAAGTTTAGGGTTGTGGAGAAAAAGCTGCCTTGTGCGAGGCTTCAGAGTATAGCTGGTCTGCTTCCCTCCAGTAGTTTATTAGACATGGTCCCTTAATGAATGAAAGACGCTGTTACAGTAAGCGACAATTACTCAACTTATCTTGCTTGCCACCAGCAATCTCACATATCCACTGCTCAACATAGCCATTATTACAATTCCTCCCATCACAATGCAAGCTTGTTGGGCACTGGCAACATTCACAATACTGGTCCTTCACAGTCAGTTTATGCCATCCCTGTGTTTACTAACTTCATTAGAGTACAGGTGCATGTTTTGGCTATTTTAAATGGGGGAAACGGACTGAGGGGTGCAGATAAAGAGGTCCTTGACATGAGAGAAAACTTTTCAACGTTTGTTTCTAATTGCTTTATATAAAGGAATGAAATGTAATCGGTACACATTGCGATTAAATCAGGTCTGGGTAGGTCTCTCACATAGCAAGGTTGTCAAAGGTTGCTGCTTGACATAAATTGTGATATCAATATGAGCTTTAATATAATTTTTGCTAAGCATTAAAATGCATTGATATATTGCTAAGATTATCTTTTGATACCTTTGTTATTTGAAGCTGCATTTTTTTTTGTTCACAAAAACAAGAAGGAAGTTCTCTCATGGTGCATTCAGTTGCTCATCCTGAATTGGTCGTAGGCACTCTCATAATTTACTATGCCTCATTTGCATGTCTATATAAAGTTTAAAAGTTTGATACTGGTCTCAAACATATTAACTGTATTTCTGCATTTTCTCCATTAGAAATCATCGTTCTGTGTGTAATCCTGATTTGCAAGTAAAAACACAAGAGGGTTTGGCTCGTTACAGCAACAGTATAAAACAAACAAAGTGTGTGAGTCTCATTTGAATTCGCTAATTGTAACATTTCCAACTGCATATGAGAAACTAAATGACATGCATATCCATCTGCAATGAAATAACATATTCTGTATCTTTATTACATTATTTTCTCTTTTCTTTATAGAATAACATAAAATTTTGTCAAAACTATGGACTGACAATTAATGCAATTTGCTAAATTTGATGTGTAAAGCTGTAGGGGACCTAGGTTCAAATCCTATGTCCCAATGTCACTCCCCCACCCCTTTTCTCCCAAAGTTAAAAAATAAATAAATAAAGAGATTATTATATTTTCTATGAACACTTTAAAATTATTTAAAGTATTTAGGCTTAAAAATATGGTAATGTATGGTAATCTAAATTTCATGTAGATCAAAAATATTATTTATCTGACAACATATGTTGCATCAAAATAACAAAGAAAAGTCTCTAACAACTGCACATTTTGCATTTTAGATTGTATCTTAAACAGGCATAATTAATACTATCATTGCCATTTATGAACAAATAAATAAAAATACACATAAATAAATAAATAAAATAAACAATAAATAAAAATGCCTTAGAAGAGAGATTGTAAGGAGACTGCTGAGAGACACTGCAGCACTGTGTATGTGTGTAGTGTGTACATGTGTGTGTGCCCTCTGGTATGTTTGTCATTGTGAAAAGAGGGCCTGTGTTCAGCCTAGCCTGGGCCCCTGCAATGCTGCAAACACCACGGATTTGGACCTCTCTTTTGTTGTCCTGTGTGCTGACATCACACACTGCTGATGGGCTAAAATCCCTCTTTCTCCGGCACCAGCACTTTTGAAACAAAACTGCCATGGCACTGATGAGTAATGCCAACTTGCCAAAAATACCTTGTTAATCATCACACTAGCACACACATATACGCAAACACACAAACAGAACCCCTTACAGCCCAATACGGCCAATAAATCCATAGAAATCGTAATGAAAAGAGGGCCTGTTTTATTCAGGTTATTCAGGTAATTCATTATTTCATAACCTGAATTATTCTAAAAAGTATAATAATTCAGGTTCTAGATGCTGATTGGTCAGAATTCCATTTGTCCTAAAATCTCAGTTAACACAAAATGTTCTCATAACATTCTTACAGTAATGTTAGTAGAACTCTTGACATTATACACAATACATATCAAAAACATTATTCTTAACTTGTTAGTGGAATGTTTAACAACATTACAAAATGTTTGAATGTGAATGTTTAAATAGCATTCTTGTAACCAAGTAGTAATGTTAATGCAATACAACATAAAACTGGAAGTTTTGAATGCTCCTAAAACGTTCAAAATAACACTTAATGTTTTTGTTACTTATGGAAACATTAGGGAAATGTTCTTACAACTTAATATTGCTAGCTGAGATACATAATATAGTGCTGGATATAATGTAAAACACCTTTTCACCAACATCTTTATATATCACTGTGCTGCATCCTTTAACAGAGGTAAACTATTATCTGTAGTTTATGTCAGAGATTATGTCTTTAGTGGAAGGGTTGATAATGTCACACATTCCCTCACAATATAACACAATAAATATTCTCTTGCTTTTTAAAAAAAAAAAAAACACGAAATCGACCATATTGACTTTTATAACACACATTCCTGGTTTTATTTGGTACTATTTAAGAAAGGCGTTTGTCTTCATACTCTTCCATTATTATGTAATGTTTCACTTTCTCTGAAACAATTGAAACATTGTGGAAGAAAACTGCTATATTCACTTATGTGATTTGGGGAATTTTTACCTTACTATTGTTAATGTTTATAACATCAACAGCCATGAGGTGTGTGTTCAAAACCTAATGGAAGCCAAATTTTAGCTCCTCGCAACCTTAGCAAAACATTTACATAAAAACACTCAGCTTTACTCTCATAATGTCCAGATAAAAGTGAAATGTGGGTTTCACTCACTGATTGGGCTACTGAATCTAAAAATGCTGGGGAAGGTTAATGAGCTCCCTCACACTGTAATAAAGACTTGAACTTCTAACAGAAGTAAAGAGAGTATGCGAGATGTTTCACACCTGGGCTAAGAGTATATCACCATTCAGTTCTGTCATAACCACACCAACAAACAGACACTGCTGGCTTTCACTAAAGTATTATCTCCTCCAAATAACAGAATAGGTTTTTTTTCCAAGACTTACCAATGTTTCTGAGCATTTCCCTTTTTTTCTCCACTGTGATGACAAGAGCGGGATGATACTAGCTCTTAGACCAGTCGTCAAAACTGCACTTAAGTACAATCAAATACAATCAGCAACAATCTGTTTGTTGTTGCTTGCCACACTACTCACTCACTTGCTGAGTGCCCACCAGACAGCCCCAGTCTGTTAAATGTGACAGATAGATTCGGCCCCTGAGAGAAGAGCCCAGGTTTTGATCTGCGTAGTGAGTCGGTCCTTTGAATGTACCATCTTCCCTGTAACCGTCCAGAATCATTTCAAATCACAGAGCAGGTTAACTCTGATTATCAGGGCCATGTGTAGTTTTGCCCTCATGAAAGTAAGTAGACAAGAATCCTCCATATAAATATATGAAGTTGCTCAAGTCTAGCTGTTACATTACGTTCTCATTCAAACCTAAATCTTTATTTAAATAAACTGTATAGTTTCTACTGACTGAAATGGCAATACCTGCCATTAAATCAAATTAAATGTTTTCAAATCACAAAATAAGAGATCTAGGCTAAAATATAAGTCTGATCCTATATTATGTTATGTAACATTTACAAAAGATTACTTAATTGGAGAAACACCTTTTTATAAAAGCCAAGTGGTTGCAAATGGAACATCACCTCTGAGATCTTTTAGAGATCTGGGATTGTTTTATTATTGTATATTGAAATGGTATGTTACATTAATTGTCATTACGCAAACACTACATTTTGAACTCGACTGCCCTGAAGTTTCTTTAAAAAAAAATATTTAACCTTTTAATAACTAATGTATTTGAAAATCACCAGAAGTGGTGTAACACTTCAAATCTTTTTGAACAACTTTCAGACTTAAGTTTCTGGACATTGCTCCTGAGTTAATGAACTTTATAAGGCTGTACACCTCTCAGTCACAAACCATTACCACTTTTAATAAGATTTTAATGATTAATGACCACTTCTAAAGCATAGTCCATAGCTGGAGATATATCCTTTTCACCCCCATCAAAAACTCAAAAAATGTATATCAGTCTTAGAACTGCCTACCACCCAGGGTTAAGTTGTGCTAGTGCTCCACAAAATGTCCCAGGCTCAACAGAAGTTGGCACAGGCATAGGCTGGGGCTGCTGACCCTGCAAGCTGACCTCTTCAAACTTCAACTGAATTGTTCTGGCAGTTTCCACGGTGACAGGCCACTCCAAGCTTAGCCTGCTTAAGCTGTAATGGGATGCAAACTTTACAATAATCTACCAAGTAATGATACAAAAGTTGACATAAAAGAGACACAAAACATCAAAGATGATATATACAAAATATATTAAAAGGAAAAATATTATGAAATATAACAAACCACATTTTTGAAACCTCTTTTATTTAACCCTCCAACAAAACATTTTTAATGTCTTTCCTCCTCAACTGTACATGGATCTCATAAAGTCAATTAAACAATTCCACCACAACATGTAACCACCATTTCCACCATTGTCAATTCCACTATTGACAAGTAACAATTGATAAGGAGACCAATTGTTGTAATTCATTCAAGCCATGTAAATACGTTTAATAGAGTAATATCACTTGGAAGGTTCATTACAAATACATTTTTGAACATGTTTCATAAACATAAATAAGACCTTCCGTGTTCGCTAATTACAAAGTTATATATTCATTCTGAAAAATGTGTACACATTGTTATTGATATTAATCATGGAATTAATTATAAATACATGAACTGTGTTTAGCAAGCAAAGTGGCATCAGTAACTCAATATGAAATGATAGTTCAGGCTTTGTTTTGGATAGAATTGCCTAGAGGGAACCCAGCACTGGGTTGTTGGCAGATAATGCCATAACTGCCCACCAACTGTTGCATGTTTTAATGGGACTCACTGTGTTTCTTATGTTAATTGGGAAGGTTGAGCGCAAAGACAGTGAAATCTTATCCTGCAACTAGACTGGCTTTTCACAGAGAGATGTCATTTGGCTGAGCTCTGATGTCCTCGATAGGGAGACAGGCACCTGATTTAAATGGTTCGCCTGTTCTCTCTAGTCACTCGATCGGCGTGTGAACTCTCTTATTTACAATCAAGTGCCCTCACCGGGCAGTACACACTTCGCCGTCTCCCGTATCGCT
This sequence comes from Ambastaia sidthimunki, assembly GCA_036877625.1. Classification (NCBI taxonomy): domain Eukaryota; kingdom Metazoa; phylum Chordata; class Actinopteri; order Cypriniformes; family Botiidae; genus Ambastaia; species Ambastaia sidthimunki. The sequence continues at coordinate 7,992 of JAZGTK010008757.1, read as the reverse complement.
ACATATAAGCAAGAACACCCTCTTTTAACTCGCATCACACTTTTGATCACATCATCCTACTGGTCTGAGTTATGATCACAAAATCATTGTCGGAAATGTAATATAGTTCTTTACTTTACCATACAATTCAATTTAAAATACCACTCAATTTAAAATAATATTGGTTATAATCTATTATGTTATATATAATATTGGATCTTTGTAATTAATCGTGCATTAAAATTATGCAGTTTAAACTGTGTGTGCTAATGGCAGCTGTGTTAACATGCAATTCGTTTAATTGGTTTATAACAAACCCAACCTGGTGCGCAAGAAATAATAAACGTACTTAATATTAAAGTGTAGCTTCAGTGTAACGCTTGTGTTGGCCCTGTTTAAAGCTTTCCGTCACTGACAGTGAGACGCTTGAGTAGCTCTTGGGGTCTAGATGAAAGAGAGAAAAACCTTTACGTTCTAGTGGGGTCTCTAAAGAGAGCATAAGGGACAAGCCAAAATTTTAGACCTACTAAGCACTGTTGAGTATTAAGTAGACTTGACGTACATTCCTAATCATCATTTTACTTACGGGATCGAAATAAAATATTTGATCAACAATAAAAATGTACTGAAAATCTTCGGTCCATGTGACTTTTTGGCGGAAAAACACACAACTAATTTTGTAAATGCATTCGTTAAAATAAACACTGAATTAAATATTCTATCTAACAATTCACAATATTCGCTATAGCATGATAACACGACTTGTAAATCCTGTAAGACAAAAAGAATCGAATGTTAAATGAATTGGCTGTTGTTTGGTTCGAATTCGGAAGTCTTAATTCTTAAGTATTACGGGTAAATTAAGAAAACTCCTTTACTGGTTTTACTGATCAAGTTTCATTGTTCTACGGGCTTAGAGCTTAAATAATGAGTATTTGGTGACGTCCATTTTTATATTGTGTTCTTTAAAAAGATCTACAATTTCAATTGCCTTTAGTTGTTTAAACAGTTCGGAGTCCTGACATAAGTGCGTGTAGGTACAGGTGCAGCTACAGAGACTTGAACATTTTAAGAAAATGAATTGTCAACAAGCCCACGCGTTTCATTCAGATGACACAGGGGTGACCAGAGAAGCATAATGGGCTGGTTAAGGGGCCCATTCGGAGTCCAGACAAACTTTGTAAACCCTTTTTTTCTAAAAGCACACATACGTCCGGTTGGCCCAAAACTAAACACAGAAATGAGCCCTGTGATATTTTCAATAAACATTTCCTTCATTGTGCAAGCATCAACCTCATCAATTCACTTCAGTAATCTTTAGCATAAGAATTTTAGGAATTGCCTATCAAATCATTAAACTTTCAACAAATCAACAACTAATAAATAGTGTTTCATGGTAGGGTGACTCAGTTGCTTTTTCTGTCATTAATCAACATATAGACTATGTACAACTGAAGCTTGAAATTGAGCGAAATGGGGAGAACAATACTCTGCTGCTTGTAAGGGTCAGCCCCCAAATTTAATGCTGGGAAACCAGCAAAATATAACTGATTTTATATACTGAAGATAATCCATGCACAAAGGTGACTTTTAGATATTTACCTTAATGAATAGGTTGATTTCGCATAGATCTAAATATTTTACGTTTCATAAGACCAAGAAGCAAAACTTTTGAAAAGACAGACAACGCTTTTCAATGTACTTCACAATACGAAAGTTCTCATCTCGCGTAGTTTACAGTTTACAAGATGAACATCTTTAATTAAGTTGCATTGTTTTAACCTTTGTTAGAAAACCAAAAAGTGTAAATCTATTCAGAATTCGTTTTTAAAAACCGTTAAAATTAACAGTAGAAATGAATACATTTAGCCATAAACAACAAGAGCCATAAATATCCGAACAACAGCTTTTACTTTAAATGCAACGGTCTTTTGGCTTTTATTGGACGTTTAAAGCCTATACAGTTTGGTAAGGGCTGCAAAATTAGTCAATGGGTGAAAATACTTGTTGTTTTCAAACATGTTTAAAAAAAAAAAAACCTATTCATTGTTAACATTAGTATATTGCATAAGCACTCTATGTCAGCCTATGAGACTCAGTGGTGCATACAAAGCGCACTGGATCCGCATGTTGTAGAAAAGCAGAGATTGCTCCAAGCGTGTGGTGAAATACTCTCACCTCAGCTTTGCATATGGCAAAACTTGTTGCTTCGCATAACGATACAGCACAAACATGCATGCACAAATGTAACTTTAATGGATACTGCCAGTTGGGATCAGCTTATAAAAAAATAACTTTTCACTAAATGCGAAAATTAAACAACTGATGTGCGATTTCTGCACCACAGTGTTAAATATGAAATGTAAAATTACATTCATGAGGTCATTGTGATAGGGATGTGAGACCATAATGACAAATAAAAGCAATTGTCCAGATTTACATTACATGATAGGGCTAATTAAGAAAAGTTACATTAACATACTGACAATGAGAATTTAATAACAAAAAAAAACGTAAAATTGAGTCTTGCATCATTGCATCTAGCGTTAATTAATTGTAGACAAGAAAATAGACCAATAACGCAGTCATTAATAACGTGTTAATCAAAATTAGTGAGAAAAGTAATGTTTAAATTTAGGACAAGATCAAAAAATTGTTCATATTTGACAAAAGTAAAATTACGAAAAATTGCTAACGTGAAACACCATGACAAGGCACACAATTAAACAGATGCAAGACAGCTGCATTCACACAATACACAAGTGTGTGTACTTTGCGCATATCTGTGCACAGCATATGCGGTGGGATAAAGACTTCGTGTTCTCGAAAGAAGATATGAAAGTCTTGCATTAGCAAACAAGACAGATCTGACAAAAAAGTAACTGCGCAACAAAGGCTCTGACAGCTGGATAAAGGGCCGCCATGTGTAAATATGATAAGTTCCTATCATTCCTATTCAATTTGGCTGAATTGGAGTTGAATGCCAAAGTTATCGAAAGAATCACGTGTTGAATTATGACAGACTACACTTTATATTAAACAGGGGTTACACTATTTCAAACAATTTGTAGCCTCCATAGCCTATTAAAAAGAGTAACACACGCATACATTCACACACCCTTATATGCTGCACTATTTGCATTATATATGTCCGATATAGAGCCAAACGTGGTTAAAATCCCTACTTTAAACATTATGACATAAAGCTACACGAAGAAACAATGACTTTAAAGTAAATATTATATGTTTAAACATACTTTAGCTGGTTTTCGCTGGCGCTACATAAATTAATTGCATCAGAAGCCTTAGTAGGCAAATATGCTGTGGCGTTTCTCGGTTCGGCTCGAGCTGGAACTGCTGTGGTGCTGGCTGACAGTGTGTGGTCTTATTGAGACACCATCCCCCGTCTCCCTGCACCTGCACTAGATCATTCACCCAATGAGAGACGTCTCTGACAGTTCTCAATTCAATCCCTCTGACAATGCTCAGATACCCCCCCCACACACACACAAACCCCCCTCCCATTAAAACAGCCACAAGGGACAACTTATGCTTTCTCCAAAGAGTTTTATCCTTTTTCCACTCCTACTATCAGCGGTAACTTACAGAAAAACAAAAAGAGACACGCTACACATAAATGTTAACAATAAACAATATCTTACAATTTTCTTGTATGTAATATATTGAAATAGCTTAATAACAACAACAACAATAATAATTTTATTTTTAATAATATATATTATTGTTATTTTTAACAATAATAATTTTACTAATTATCATTAGTAATAGCAATAGTCTTATAGTTGTGATTTAGTGATATAGTTGTATTAGCATTTGAGGTTTCTTGTTTGCAATCAATCTTATTTTATTTTAATAATTTATTTTTACAATACTACAAATAACCCAAAACATTTTGAAGGTCTGTACTACTTTACCACTCCTTTAGGCCTAAGTGCGAAAAACCTGCAATACTTTTAATATTTCAAAAACTTGAGGCCATCAGTTCAGATTTCAACCACCAGCACAAAGCTCGTTTTATTCTCCTTTCTATGGCTTGATTCCTTATCGCGGGGTTAAACGAGAGCTGTGAGTACAGAAAACCCCAGCGCTTCCCACCTGTTGCTCTGCAGATATCAGTTAATGCATCACAGCCATGCCATACTACACGATAAACACGCATTTTAACAACAACAAATAGCTTTCTAATGCAGAATGGCGTGTATGCTAGTCTGTAACCTTTGGGCAAAAAATTAATATTATTACTAAGCAAACATACATAACAGCAAAATCACATTTTTGCTGAAATCACTCACATTTCCAAAACTTTTATGGATAATGTCAACAAAATGTATAAGCAAAATCAACAGTTTCTGTTAATCGGTAATTTTAGTTCAAATGTATTTATTTTCAGAAATAAAAAATAGCTGGTAATAGCACCACAGTTGCCTTCTGTCAAACAGCAGTACCTTGTAAACTATAGCGATGAAAATACATGTGTAAATTACTCTAAACAGCCAAAAAGGTTGTAACAGCAAAAACTATATTTTATTTAGGTGAAAAGCCTAATCCACTCACATCCATACTTAAATTGGCAGTTTATCTGTTATATTCAGCCATTACAACCAATTCCTGTGATATAATGGATAGAAGCAGTGCTACCTGACCCCTTGAGAGTCCAACAGGGACACGTTTGTCGGAACGAGCGCTAGTCAAATATTCATTTAGCGCTTAATGTGAGCCCTTCTCCCTTGAGACCCGATGTAATGGATGCCTCGGTGCCTTGGCAAAGAAATAGGACTAATCTACTACCACATACAGCAACATATTCTAACACCCTCCAGATTTAAACTTGAGTTTATACAATTGACCTCCATAATCCTTTGTTTAGCTTGATTTCAAACAACACTGACTGACACAGAGGTCTGAAAACCATCAGTGGCGTGTTTTTGTGCCCTGCGGCTCTGAGCTGTGTTTTCAAACACTTAACCAGTATTTTAATACATTAACATTAATATGAACGCATTCATCAGAGCTGTTGGCCTGTCAAATACATTCAAATATTCACACAATTTTCTTGTTCATTTCTTTCATTCTGCAAAACACAAGTCAGTCTCATGTTTAGGGCGCGAGAGTGTACCACTCTACAGTTCAAAATATTGTAATGTATTTTGTTTTTATAAATTAAATAAGTGTACGTAATGTATGTTAACTATCGGAAATAAATTAACACATTACAATGTAAATTACATTTTATTTATAATATACTAAATGTTACGTTTACATTATAATTACAGTAAAATATAATAGACTGCATGCTATGTATTTATTTATTTTAAGTTATATGTTGTTGTTGTTTAATAAGCAACAATAATTATTAATAAAAGTATTACTCTTCGACTCCTAAAATCCTGAAAACTATTGGGCGCACAAAAATAACATAAATAAAATAATTCAAGCAGTATCTGGACATTTTTGCAAATATATAAAAATAGCTACAATGAGAAATGAAATTAATAAACGGGAAATTACTACCTTGACGTGCGTCTTCATTTCATCTGGGCCGTTTTATCCCCCCAGCAGAGCAGAGATTTAAAGGCAAGACGCTTAACTTAAACGCTGTTGAGTCTCACAGTCCTCGTTTCCACTAAAAAAATAAAAACGATGTTAACGTAATATTGACTCTAAACTAACACCTTTGTTTGAATCAAACACTGAGAAACAACTGTCACGAATTTTGAAGGTGCAATTAAAGATATTGCAATACTTACTTTCTAAGAGTTGCACCCATGTGTCATATAAAACAAATACATATTGCGTCATGCAAATAACGCGTTGTTCATGTAAAATGCGCACTCTGAAATTTTGTTTGTAAGACATGCATGTTACTGTTTAAGCAACAATTGATATGGATACTTCTATAAACCGAATAATAATCAAAATGAGAAAACCACGATAAATAAAATCAAAACCAGAAACAATTTCAAATATACAAATTTCAAAAATTTATTCATTTCAAACTGCATATCGAAACTGTTATAATGGTGTTATTAGTTAAAATATATATACATGGAGCGTTGGCAACTGCGTACAGGCCACATTTTAAAATGCAACTAAGAAAAATGAAATTTATTTAAAATAAAAACTTAAAATATCAAAGTCAATATACAAACAAATTACAAACCATGAGAAAATAAAGAACACAAACTTCATTTACCAAACAGATAAAGAGTGGGAGACCGAAAACTCAAATAAAATAAAAGCTTTAATCTGCGAGAGTGCCTTTGTTTGTTTTCTCCTTTAGAACTAATAATATTAATAATTATAGAAATAGGGATAATGACAATAATAACCGTTATTTAATGTGTACCCTCAATGTGAAACTCTTGTTTTAGTCCTTTAATTTCAAAGTTTGCAGGATTTTGGAGCATACTCAACTAAACATCAGCTTTGCACAATTTAATTTTCTAAAAAAAATTTTACAAACATAACATCTGGCTGTTATTATGTTTCTTTGATAAATACTGTACACAATGTCGATTGCAATAATAAAACATCTAATTCACTCTCTACTTTCGAAATCTCATACGCCTTCTGGGATAGAAAACAAACAAAAATAACAAACAAAAATAAGAAAAATAAACAGAACGAAAAACTGTGAGTTCCTACCGTTCCTCTTCAAATAGAAAGCAAAAGTTTTGTGTTCTTTCCTTGAGTTCTACACAACTTTTCCCTCCCCAAAGTGTTCTGTACAAAAAATAGTCCAATGGAGTTCAGCAGTGTAAAAAAAAAAGTTCATTTACATATGTGATAAGGGAATAGTGCCGTTAATCGGTGTGCCGGGCACAGGTGAGCTCTGGTAATGTTGGGACATATGCAGTCTGCTTTGGGCACTCTGCTCCTGGACTTCCGCCCCGGGCAGGTACATACTTATCATGTCCCGCAGGTCCCCTGTTTGACACTGTCCGGATCGGGAGTGAGAGGACGACGTGACCACTGGAGGACTTGAACTGGACTCAGACTTCACCACCGACCCCATGGAGCTCAGCGTCATTCCCGGCGTGCTCTGCTGCGAATAGGACATGCTGTAGGTGGGCGATCCGTTCATATATGTTTGCGAGTTGGTCATGGAGTTGTATTGAAGCGCGCTCATGTCGTAGCGGTGAATTGGCTGCATCTGCGCCGTGTTGTGCGCATTCAGCCCCGGATGCTGTGGGTAACCCAGCTGCTCCTGCATCATGCCGTATCCTCCGTTGGTCCAGCCGTTCATATGAGCATAGCTGTCCATCCTTTGGTTGACCCCAGCGCCCAAACCAGCCCCTACACCCACACCTGCGCCCATGGCATTCCCACCTGGCGCCAAAAGCCCTCCCGGCAGGGTGTATTTGTCCTTCTTTATGAGGGTTTTGGTTTTTCTCCGGGGTCTGTATTTGTAATCCGGGTGTTCCTTCATGTGTAGCGCACGAAGCCGCTTGGCTTCATCGATAAAGGGTCGTTTCTCGCTCTCGGACAGCAACTTCCACTCGGCCCCGAGTCGTTTGCTTATTTCCGAATTGTGCATTTTAGGGTTCTCCTGTGCCATTTTCCTCCTCTGTCCCCTCGACCACACCATGAAGGCGTTCATGGGTCTCTTGACCCGGTCCGGACTGTTTTTCTGATTATTTACCGAAGAATTGTTACCCGTGCCCCCCGTATTAGGTTGAGGGGCCGGGGGTTTCAGCTCGGTTTCCATCATGTTGTACATTTAAAACTATTTTCTTAAAGTCTTTCTCACCAGTGGTGAAAAAACAAGTCCAAGTTGGTGGTTTGCTGAGTTACCTTACCAATTCTGGTAACTTTCTGAGGCAGTACTCATAGGTCCTGTTGTGCCCACAAACTTCTTTTCTTACTCTTGAAGAATCAACACAAACTCGGTTTCCCTCCTCGCCAGAGCCCTTGTCAACTCCTAATACTTTTTGAACAAGTTAATAGACAACCATTCATAGAGCGACTGTCAGCGAATATAAATGGGTTTGT
>JAZGTK010008756.1:0-17942 GCA_036877625.1 Ambastaia sidthimunki | reverse complement strand
GCTTATGATGGTCACACAAAATTTCTCTGAGCATTTATAGTGTTTCCTAAATAGTGTATGAAGCAGGAAAAGGGATCAAAACAACACCACAGACTCCGGTGCCCATGTACCCTACATACTACATACCTGGAATGCCAACCATGGTGCCAATTGCTCCGCCGTCCCTCATCGACCCAAACCTGACCACAGCACCCTCAGTAGAGAGCAACAGTGTGGCTGGTGAGTTAACTTTGGTAAAGCAGCAGTTTCTGTCCTCCTCTGTGAGAGGCAGTGTTAGATGCAGGACTTTAGTTTTCATAGGTTCAGCTGTTCGTAACACCAAATTCAGATCTTTCCATGCATTTTCTGTAGTGTGTCTGCAGCCCTCGTCAGATCTCGGCTCACTGAAGGTCCTGCAGTATGTGGAAAAACAGCTGGCTGAATTCAACCCTTCACAGACACCAAGCAGCATGCAAAACTGTAAGATCTGAACACACTCACTGCTACACAGATTCACTGCTACACAGATTCACTGCTACACCCACCGTTGCGTGTTGTTGATGTTGTATTCATGCTCTGTGCTTTCAGATCTCTGTGCTCTGTTGCGTGTTGTTGATGTTGTATTCATGCTCTGTGCTTTCAGATCTCTGTGCTCTGTTGCGTGTTGTTGATGTTGTATTCATGTTCTGTGCTTTTAGATCTCTGTGCTCTGTTGCGTGTTGTTAATGTATTCAAGCTCTGTGCTTTCAGATCTTTGTGCTCTGTTGTGTGTGTTTGCAGCTTGCTCTCTGTCTGAGCTTAGTTCATTACACAACACAGAAGCAGACTTTCGCCAAACCTACAGACAAGTTAAAAAAACGGCTCTGCCGGCTATCCCGGACCTCGATGACCCTCCTGATCCCCCAACATCAGATTCACATGTTCTTCCTGAGGAGAGATACAAGCACCAGCTGCAGCACAGACAGCGGGTGTCTGGCCACAGTCCCAGGTAATTAAAGAGTAACATAAATCCCATTTAAAATGAATCTTGGCGTAAGTTGGAATATATGTTTTGAGAAGTCTGTACTTCCTTTTACAGCTGCATTTGTCTGTAGTTTGTAGTTTAGCATCATCACACAGGCCTGTTTCGATAAAGAGTCATGAATTTACATTCCAGGTGGAACCCGCGCTCGGAAAACTTAAAAAGAAAATCTTTTCTAGAACGTGGACGCACAGGATCGTTGGATGAACTGGAGGAGTTTGCTATGACATACATGCAGCGTGGACATCGTCACGGTGACCTCAGGGAGAATGACTATAGAGCAGAAGGAGAATTGGAACTTGATCGTTATCCATTTTACTGTTTCAAATGTCACTCTCCAAAGGACAGTCCAGTGAGACGCCCACCCAGCCCCCCACCTTTACCTGAGAAGAGGCGGGGCACTTGGGACAATGATCCACAGGAGGGGAAACAGGGTGGGAGGAAAGACTATGACGATGCTTTTCTCAACAGTTTCTTGGAGTGTAAGGCTAAAGCAGGGGAAAGGCATGATTTAAAAGCGGGGCAGACTGAGGAAGGTTCAAACACACCTTCTAAAAATGCCTCCAAAAAGAGTAAAGAGCGTTTAAACAGCATGTCTCAAAGCAACCAGTCACCTTGCCAGAGGACAGAAGAGGACTCAGAATCTCTGACCCACTACACGGAGAAGAAATCACAGCATTCCCATGGAGTGGAGTCCCGACAACGACCTTTCAATTACACACATTCCGGTCACGGGAAGGAGGAGCTGAACCGTCCTCGTAAAGTGGTGAGTTATCTGTGATGTCTTTGTGACTGTGAATCTGAGGTTGTTTCAACTTTAAATAAATCATTGGTGGAACATATAGAGTGAACAAATTTTCATAATGATGATGTTTTAAACACAGGCTGTAAAACATCTGTGATGTATTCGAAGTGCACTACTGGTCATAAGTTTAGGTTCCTTTGACTGAAATTTCAGAGCCCAGTGTAGATGGGAAGTCCTTTAGTATTGTTGAAAAACATTTCTAGTCAAAGTCTGACTACACTAAAGATGATCAAATATAACATAGTGTTGATTTATTTTGGGTGTTTGTAGTCACAACATATTTCTCATAGAGTTCATTTGTGTTAGTCTATGGTTTTGATATTAAAGAATAAGTGACACTAAACCTTTGACCGGTTGTGTATGTGCTCTTTAAAGTGTTTCACTTATTTGGTGATAATGCCTCATGTGTGGTGTAGACTGAGTCCCTCAGTTTGACAGAAATCTGATAATCTAAGATACATGAACATAAATGCACTCCATAGGATCTCCAGTCATTTATTTCACTCATTATATTCATCTCTTATAGACTTTTTGTGACGAACAAACTTCACAGTTTGATTCTGATCTTGGTCTTTCAATCACGGTTCGATTTGTACCTCCATTTCACAACAGAAAATAACCTGTGCACAGGTAACAAGAACAACAGAGGCAAAAGTAAATCTGCTTGCTTGTTACTTACTACCTCCCCAAAATCTGTTTGTGTCAGATATTATGCAAACTCTAACACGACTAATGTCACAATGTGACTAATGTCACAGTAAAGGTCAAAGAAGGACTGTTGAAATTAAAAACAGTCAACATGTAAGCACTCAGAAAATAATCACAAACGAAATGTTGCAAGCTTCTCATGTACAGCAGAAATCTGGTAGCCGACATGGCTCATATTGTTCCAGAGACTGAAACATTCCTTTAAAGCTCTTAACAATAAATTTAGATCCAATTAAACATGAGATGTTAAACATGAGATCAGATGTGACAGAAATGACTTTTGCTTTAAGAGAAACTAATGGAATTCATGAGCTTCATGAGTTTGCTTGTAAATACTGAAGGAAGTCTTATTGAGTGCAATTATTCAGACTGTCAGGTTTGCTTGATATTATTTCTTCTGTGTCTAATATTTGGTCATATATAAACTTACATTGATTGCGTGTGTACTATGCTATTAATAATATCATTATAATTGCTCACAATGCTTCACCCGCAACAGTTTCCTGCTCTCACTGCTAGTCAAAACTAATGAATCAAAATGAAGAAATCTGGCTTGTCCTGCTGATTTGTTGGCTTTCATTTCTTCTGTCCTGTTTGAACAGAGCACGCTTCTGAGTCGAGACTCACTTACAGTGTGATGAGCTGAGACTAGCAGGTAATGAGGAGTTTATCACAGTAAACCTCACTGCAGCCCCCCGCACTGCTTCTCTGACCACACCCACCCGCAGACCACCAGCACTGTATCTGCACAGATACTATGTGTCTGAATGAAGCTTTCAATATTTTCTATTGAAGTCATCTAAAATGAGTCATTATGTAGAAATGTTTTCAAAGGTTTTCATTAAGTACAAAAATGGAACTGAGAACATAGAGACACTTTCTTATGAAACTGGGTCTTATACTTGACCTGGATTTATGTTCTGTGCACAGTAATCAGTGATGAGTGTTGCTGTTCAGCGTCCACAGCTGTGTTCTCCCATATGTAAAGTGCTGAGCTTTCTTCTCTTGCATGTATCATTTTAAAGTGCTGCGTGCAGGACTGTGATTGGACTGTGTCAGCAGGGACGAAGCTGACAGGTGCCGAGACTCACTCCAGTTATCTTCCACGTTTGAATACAAACTAAATGTAAACTAAATCTTACAACTGATTTATTGTTCCTCATTTATTCACCATCATAAACATAATCATTCTTCATCCGAAACCACTTTTATTCTTCTTTAATAAATATTTGTTTGGGAGGGGAATGTGTATAAAGACATTGTATAACAACGTAAATATGGTTTACACTTCCTGTGTCCTCACAAACCAGATGACTTAAACATTTTAACATTTTTTTAACAATGGCAATAGTTTTGGGTAATAGTTAGGTTTAGGCATCTCTCTGGGGATAGAAAATTTGATTAGCTCAGTATAAACATCATTTCATTCCCTGTAAACCACATATGCAGGGCAGACTAAAGATCTGCAGATATGTGTATAAGTGATTGATAAACATTTGATATTCAGTCGTGTTTTTTTCAGTATTGCCCCCCTCACCACCACCCATCATTGTTTAAACATTGGTTTTTGCTTGTCTTTAGTGTAACAGTGACGTACTGCAGCTCCACACAGATCTCTGGTGCCGTTAATCTGGTGTCAAAAGATTTTTGACAGAACAACACCAGTAAACTTGAGTGGTGACATCACTAGATGATGTCATCAAACGTTATGTGGATGGATGACATCACAGAATGACATCATTGTATAACTGCATCAAACTCTTATTTACTTTTACACTTGATATCTTTGTTCTATTTGTTTGTCTTTAAACGATTTAATCCCAATACTTGAAAAAAATTATAAACATAATGACAATTTGCCAATGAGGATTAAAGTCCTTGTGTTGTTTACACATTTGAGTACTACATTATTTTTATTTGTATATTAGTTTAGGCTGATATTGTATCTTGTTAACAATATCACATAAGCATCACAAACCTTAAAATAAAAAATATTTTAATTCTGTTGCTAATAAATGTAATAAATAATTTGTGATAAATGTGTGAGAATTACTATATACTGTGATTGTCACTGGTGTGTGTGTGTGTGTGTGTGTGTGTGAGAGAGAGAGAGAGAGAAAGAGACTGTGTTGTGATTGGTTTGTGCGTGTGTGTAAATCAGGGTCTGTTATTGTGACTCATAAGGGCTCATTGTTCATTGTCTGAACACTGAAAGGAGTTTCATATAAAGACACTACATGACTTCATTTACACACACACACACACACACACACACTGGTGCCTTGCAGGTTATAAGATTGTTTTCTGCAGGGGTGTGTGTGTGAGGAATGTGGTTAAGCAGCTCTCTCAGAGCAGACTGTGTTTATTCGGGTCAGAGCTGAAAGACAGAGACTTTACCGGTGGACCGAGCACATATACTGTAGACTCAAACAGGGGTTCCTTAAAAATTGGTTCTTGCTCCTTTCCTCTCAATATACGGCTTCTCTGGATTCAGTCATTAAAACACATGGCTTCCCACACCATTGCTATGCATACAACAACAGTTTTACCTGTCATTCTGGCCCTAAGACCCCACCATCTCTGCTCAAAAACCTACTTGCCTGTTAGACATCTTTGCCTGGATGAAAAATAACATCCAACCCATCATTAAAACACAACTTCACAGTTCATCTTAGATCATCGACTCTTACACTTAATCTGATAATCTCAGGATGGTGTTTGACAACTAAATGAAAGTAACCACTTACTTTGCAACAATCTTTTACAACATCAAGTCGATCAGACCTTTCCTATCTGAACATGCAACGCAGCTCCTAGTCCAAGCACTCGTAATATCAAGGCTGGAGTACTGCAATGCCCCAGGCCTGGTTCCAGAACCAAATCACTGAGGGTGCTTTTGAAAATCGTGAGGATGCTCACTAACATGAATCACAGAATGAATTGAAGGAGGGGCCATATTTGTAACCCACCAAACCAATAAGATATTTTTGTGGCATTACGGTGTACATACAGATAACATACAAAATGTGTATATCTTAACATACTTTAATGTGTATCTTACAAAATACACATTAAAATGTAAAAGTAATATTACTAATAAATACATTCTTAGTGCTCCTCAAACTTCCCCAAAAATAGGCTTCAGTTATTTCACAGGTATTTTGTGAGAGGCTATAGATGAGTGGATCTATTTCTCTATTCCAGTGACATGCTCCAACTTACAATATTTTACAATATTTTGTACATTTTAAAGTTAAATGAATCAGTGTGTGGTGCATTCTTCTAAAATTAAGTTACTAGCTCTATGAAAAATATTCTAATCTTATAAACAACCTCCTGTAGCAATTTAATCATTGATTAATTTCTTATTAAAGTTGTTCAGTAAAGAGCAGCGAGTGCTTTTTGTCATCGGTTTGATTTTGATTCATACTGACGGCACAGACAGCAGCGGGAATATTAGACTGTCATTTTAAAACCTAAAACATGTTTCCAAACGCTATTGACAAACATCAGGTGTCTTTCCAGCTGTTTACGTTCACAAATTAATACCTTTAATACTCTTTTAAATGTATAAGTGACTTTGTGTATATTTGTACATTAAATGTTTTATGCCACAGAATAAAGCTGAAACCCCCAACTGTCAGACCGCAGTCGTCCTCAGAACACGTCCTCAGAACATTTATTTTTGCATGTCATATTTATACCAGAATTAAAAAATTTAATTTTCACTATATGTTTGCGCAATTAGTAATTTCATCTAAGGGTGCTTTTACATTTGTTTGGGGGTGCTTGGCCTGCAATGCCCTACTGGCACTCCCTCTGAAATCTAAGGCCTTTCAGACACTTTGAGGCAGTCTGTTACACTTTAACATTTAAGTTTTTCTAAAAACTAAAAACGTATATGCAAAAGTGGCGTATATGGTTGTCTTCTGGAATACCTCAACAATAATAATATGACATTAAAGTGAATGTAATGAAATTTTTTTAAATTAAAAATTAGTGTAAACATTACCTGACAAAAACCTGTTTTCAAAGGTCTTCAAACAACATACAAAACACACTATAAACATATCTGGCCAAGACTTTTGAAGTTTGCACCTTATAAATATAAGTGTTGGCTACAAAAAAGTATAAAGAGCATTCAGAAATGTTATGTAGTTTCTATCCAAATTGTCAAAACTTGCTCTTTCTAGTGAATATTGATTAGGAGAGTGTATCACACCTACAACTCCCCCGTCACTGTCAATGGCCCATTTGTCAAAGAGAAAGGTCCTGGACTACCTGCTCCCAGAGCTACACAATGAGCCAATGATAACACTGAGTGTTCATGCGCTTACCATGTGAACAGCTGATGGGTGTGTCGTTAAGAGCTGCTGCTGGCTAAAGTACTTAAAATTATAAGCTTTTATTAATTCTCTTTTTAAAACGCTACAGATAATTTACATTAAAATATATATATATATATTTGAAAACTAGAAGATTTGAGGTTTCTAGTGGTGTTACTTATATGTTTCTGGGACCAAAACTTGCAGAGCTTTAGATGGGTATTTACAACAGTTCAAAAAAGTCCCTCAAAGGGTTAACAAACCTCTGCAAATGATCCAGAATGCTGCAATTAAGAGACACTCACGCCACCTGCTGCTGACATACGGTACTTACTTACAGTAACCCTAACTCAACCTAACCTAACTCAACCTAACCTAACCTAACTCAACCTAACCTAACCTAACTCAACCTAACCTAACCTAAACTAACTCAACCTAACTCAACCTAACCTAACCTAAACTAACTCAACCTAACTCAACCTAACCTAACCTAACCTAACTCAACCTAACCTAACCTAACCTAAACTAACTCAACCTAACTCAACCTAACCTAACCTAACCTAACCTAACCTAAACTAACTCAACCTAACCTAACCTAACTCAACCTAACCTAACCTAACATCAACACATAGAGACGCGTGTGTCGCGTACCAAAGTTTTTTTTTACCAGCCCTGAAAAATCTATCAGTTATCAGTGTTTACAATCATATGATTAAACACATATTTTCTGCAGGTTATTAATAATGTGCTGCCAAAGTGACTATTTTTTAGAATAGAAAAATATACAGAACAATATAAAGTATCATTTGAAGTGTCTAAGCGACGCTTTGTTGACATGTCATTTATGTTCATGAAAGCTCAGCAGACACTTGTGCGTTTCGGGGTGGAGTCAGTGATGATGAGGATGAGGATGATGATGATGATACGGGAGGAGGGCGGAGGAGAGCAGAAGAAGGAAACGTAAACCCGTCCTTGGCCGATCAACGAAATTGACGTTTAAATCGATTTTAAACGGATAAAATGCAGCTGTGAACGGATTTCGCCTCGTTTATTTTTTACCTGATATTTACACTGTATATTTACTCTGGTGAACTAAACAGGCGTTTCAGTTCAAGTCGCATCTGCATCTGCAGTTCGTCGGATCATCATGAAGGCGCAGATGATGATTGTGTTAATGGTGCTTCTGAGTTTCTTCACGTCAGGTAAAACGCATTTTTATCCCACACACAGACGAATCTATCAATAACGTTACCAAGACAAACGTAAGAATAACGAAACTGTGAAAGTTCAGTCGAAACTGAGCGAAAGTACATTACAAGTGTCACCTGAGCGCATCCGTATCGATCACGTGACTCTAGACTGTTTACAGATAACACGAACTAACGCAGAAACACTAATAATCATGTTTGTTTGTTTAAGAAGAAAACAACGTAAAACACACAACAACAACAAAACACAATAAATATTAATAAATAAAATACCTGCAATATAAACGCATAGCTCAGTGCCCACAGCCAGTCTTGGCTAAACGTTAAGGGCAAGATTCAAAACAAATAAGGTTTTGCAAGTTTTTTGCTTAACATGTTTATTTACAAATGTTTTGGTGAAATGGACATTGATTCTGAATTTGTCTGCAATGACTTTCCGGTTCCTTGTGTAAAATCCAGTTCTACAGGTTTGGCAGCCCGTGTGTTAACTGTCTCTCTCTGTTTCTGTCTGTTTGACTTCTTTTTTCACTCTTTCATTTCAGGAATTCGGCCTATCCAGGTCACGCTCTCTGAAACAGAGAAACGCACGACTCTTTTTGCATCAATCACCTTACGGTGTGATTTTTCCACGTCGGCGACGCTTCAGAATGTGATGGTGACCTGGAAATACAAATCCTTCTGTAAAGATCCAGTTCTGGAGTATTACACCACAAGTATGAATTCACAAATCCCTCAATATGGCCCTGAGCTTTATTTATTTGTGTTATATGTGAGTAAACACTAGTGGTGGTTTCTCATCACTAGAGTCCTGGAGACCTGCAGCTGTTCTGTTGTGGTGTAGAAAAATAACTACTTGCCAGATTATGACTCCCCTCATTCACCGTATAGTTAGGTTTGGAATTAGGTGTGGGGTTAGGACAAAATCAAGTTTTAAAGGTTATTACAAAATCAAGTAGCATCCTCAATAAGGGGAGTCATAATCTGACAGGAGTCAAAAGTTGGCACAACACCGCCATCACATTTTAACGCATTAGATTCAAACCCATCCTAGAGAACTAAACTCTGTCTGTTAGTGATGCTGTAATCCACGCTTGTTTTTTAACCAACTGCATTGCTTTGTCCTTTTCATTATTTTGCATAATTTTGAGTTCATACTTTTAATTCCAACAAACATACAGTGATTCCACTCCAAACTGGCTTGTATTAAGGAGTAACCCTATAAAACCGTGGATTACAGAGAGTTTAGAACATATACAAGATGTTATTAGACACAATGCAAAACTTTAATGGGTTTATTGCATTTCTAAAATAGTTATTCCATATAAGGTTTAATAAAAAACACACAGCAACAATAATGTAACGATACTGATAAAAATCCTCCGCCAAGCAATGTAGTTCTTCTGAAAGACACAGAGACGCTGTGTGCAGTAATACTGATGTGATGAGGTCACAGGTGTGTTTATAAAGAATTTTAGTTCTCTAGCGTTTCCTAGCATAAACACTAGCTATTAAATGACTGCTGTGATTTTAGGGCAGTAGGCTTATTGTGAGCAACATTCTGTGTGGAGTCTCATATAAGACAGCTTTTTGTTGGACTTCATTCTCATTTAAAAATCATCTTATTATAACATTATCTGGTTAAACCGTCAAAGGTTAAGACAACACCTGACATTGAGTTGTTTTTCTGCAGCGTATCAGTCTTCCCTTCAGTTGGGTCGTGACCCTGCAAATGACTGTCCGGACTCACAGCGCACCGTGCGAACCGTCGCTCAGAAACTGGGATCCAGTGAGGCTGTGCTGGGCGCCGAGTACAGAGACCGTAAAATTTACATTCAGAACAGTGAGTTGACGCCTGACAGTCAGAGTAAAGCTGATCACAGTCTGTGCCTGATTCTCCCTTCATCTCACCTGCTGAAAGTGTCTGCAAAATGCTAATTAACTAATGCATCACTTATAAATAAATGCACATTTGACTTTTAATTTCTAAAGTTAAACCCATTCAGGGTTTTGTTTCCCAGTGTTTGTTGTGGTTTTGCTCACTGTGTGTGTGTGTCTGTGTGTTTCGTCTGTGTGTATGTGTGTTCCGTCTGTGTGTGTGCGTGTTCCGTCTGTGTGTGTGCGTGTTCCCTCTGTGTGTGTGCGTGTTCTCTCTGTGTGTGTGCGTGTTCCCTCTGTGTGTGTGCGTGTTCTCTCTGTGTGTGTGCGTGTTCCCTCTGTGTGTGTGCGTGTTCCCTCTGTGTGTGTGCGTGTTCCGTCTGTGTGTGTGCGTGTTCCCTCTGTGTGCGTGTTCCCTCTGTGTGTGTGCGTGTTCCGTCTGTGTGTGTGCGTGTTCCGTCTGTGTGCGTGTTCCCTCTGTGTGCGTGTTCCCTCTGTGTGTGTGCGTGTTCCGTCTGTGTGCGTGTTCCGTCTGTGTGCGTGTTCCCTCTGTGTGCGTGTTCCCTCTGTGTGTTCTGTTAGAGGCTGATCTGGTCATCAATGAGGTGATGTGGTGGGATAATGGGATGTATTTCTGCTCTGTGGATGCGCATGGAGACACGGTTGGAGATTCAGACCAGGAGATGAAACTCATTGTGTATCGTAAGTGTAAAAACATTTTACTGTTGTTTATTGTTGCAAAAACAATGAAAATTGAATGAATAATAAACATTTTAAAATGCTTAATTTAAATTAATAAGATTATTAAATGATTAAATATTAAGACAAGAACTTAAAAAGTCATAGTCAAAACGTCACATGAATTTAATTATGAGCAATATTGGAAGCCATTTAAAGCTGCAGTATGTAACTTTTTGGTTAAAAAAGCAAAAATTAGTTATTGAGCAAGTACATAACAGATTATTGTTACCTTACCTTCCCCCCCGATTCACAACAGTAAGTTAATAATAATAATTTATCATTTGAGCTGTCGGGTCCAATTTATGTCAGTTTGACATTATTTGACTTCAACATACATAAAGAAAAGTATGTAAAGTAACCTGCAATTTTGTTTCAATATGTTTGTGTTACATCTTTAAACAAACGAAATCTCACTTTATGAAAGAGAAATTTCCCTAAAAATAAGAATTCATTCATCTGTCTCTCTTCATACAATGACAGTAAAAGATGACTGGAGCTGATAGTCAGTAACTCTCTGCTTAACATCTAATTTTGTGTTTCACATATAATAAATATAAAAGTCATACATGGTTTAGAACTAAGGTGAGTAAATAATGACAGAGTAAATAATGACAGAAGTGAGTAAATAATGACAGAAGTTTCAGCTTTTGGTGAATCTGTTCCTTTAAAAACCCTACAACAATTCAGTTCATGCCTGGCTGGTTAGACTGAGGGGTGTAGAAGACAGATGTGATGCGGTGATGATAATGATGTGTTTCTGACAGACTGGCTCACAGTCCTCCTCATCATCATTGGCGCTCTGCTGCTGGTGATTCTCTTCTGCATCTGCTGTTGTCAGTGCTGCCCGCAGAAATGCTGCTGTTACGTCCGCTGCCCGTGTTGCCCGCAGACCTGCTGCTGTCCTGAGAAAGGTAGCAACATGCAGAGCCTTCCTGACTGACGCACTGTAAATCAATGGAGTAACATTTGTTGCATATGCTGCATATTTTCATGCATATTCCAGTCTCTAGTCTGCTTCACATCTCTGCATGTGTGCTGTGCTGCTGTCTGTGTAGAGTGTTTTAAATGCATCACTTATGAGTTTTCTTGCAGTTAGGAAGGTAGTTTCCTACACAGAAGGGAATATACACTAATTAGTGTATAACATACAAGCTAATCTAAATGTTTTTCATCATGGACTGTGAAAACAATGTGAGTGTAACAGCATGTCTGATGTTTGACTGCAGCGGTGATGCAGCACAGACTGATGAAGGAGGCACAGAAAGCCATGAGTCCCTGGATGAACGGCCAGCCGCTCTATGCACCAATGAGCAACCACAGCTCCTCCTACCAGATGAACCCAATGCTATATGCAGGTCAGTCTGAAGAATTCATCTCTTCAAATCTGTCCAAATGTTTTTCATGTGGGGACAAAACTTTCCTCTTGAAAAGGAATGTTTTACACATCTGATATTTATTCTATATTTATATTCTATTTTACAGGTTACAAGTTTTGTGGGGGTAGAGTTTCATCTGAGACATCTGAAACCAATTACAACTTCAGTGTTTAGGCATATTAACATATATTAGGTGAAGCAAAATATAAAAAACTCAATTGAGATCCTTTATCAGAACCTCTTTTGGTAACATGTGGTTCGTTTTTTTTGCGAGCAACATCTCATCAGCCCACAATTTTCATGCTTCTGTCACAAAACAAATAAAGCAGTTCTTTAAAGCTAATAACAGTGATATAATGAAATGGTCAGCACAGAGTCCTGATCTAAACCCAACTTAAAATGCTGGGGACAGAGTTATGGTTAGGAAACCCACTACAGTTACTAACTGTGAAAGAGACTGAAAGAAGAATAGAAAAAGATTACATCACAGTGGGGTGAGAGACTTCCGGTGGCCACGGATATGCTGAAGTCATTCACAGCACGTGCCTCTACACTTCCAACAAACTTTTGACAGCTGTAACTGAAAGAAGTTGTGATCTTTCGTACTACACTGGTTACTGTTCTCTATTTTTGATCACTGTGTTTTTTACCAAGGCTTTTCTAAAAGTGCCTTGGTTATTTTGTAAAACATAATAGTAGAACAACGGTGTATCCACAGCTAATATTCTTTAAAATTTTGAGCAATGAAGATTACCAGTATGTCAGAAAAAAACTGAAGTGTTTATAAATTGCTCTCTAATTTGTAAAATCTTCACTGTATGTGTTTTTTCCGCATTTGCTATATGTGCTTTTATGATGTTTCGACATGTGCTTCTACAGTGTGTTCTTTATGTGTTTCTAATGTCTTTCTAAATGTTCTCTTTCAAGGCTCAGGGAAGGGCGCTATGACACCGGTTCCTCTGCCCCCTCCACAGATGACATCCATGCCTGTTAACATGCCGCCCCCTCGTGTTCATGCCAACGGCAGTGTTCATGGAACTAACCAGGTGCTGAACTACCTGGAGAGTCAGGTGCGAGGCATGGATGTCACCAGCCCACTTCTGCAGCCGCAGCCTGCGATCCCACTTCAGCACATGCCCCCTCCTCCCCAACACATGCCCCAGCATGTACCCTTTTCCGCAGGCCCTCCCAGCATGCTTTCTGGCTTGGACGATGGCCCCACCTCATGCAGATTTCCATCCGGTTCACGTGGAGGTCGCTCACAAATGCACTCCAGCAGCTCGTCAGCCTACAACGCCCCACGGCGTGAGGACCGCCGCTATCCTCCTCCAGGTATTCCACGGAGCTTTAGTCAGGAAGACGTTTTGGATGCCCGGAGCCAGACTGGAGCGTATCGCCCTCGTTCACGATCCAGAGATGATCTGTTGGGTGATGAGCATCGAGGGCCGTCTAGGCGAGATGATTACTTGTTTTCACCTCGCCGCAGTTCGTGGAGTTCAGCCAATGACGAGGACAGTCGACGTGGACGACGGGGGGGTGGCTGGTCAGATCATCCTCCAAGTTACAATGAATATGAGCCAGGAAAGAAGCCCATAAAGCGCCCAGAACGCTTCTCTGTAAGGGTCTGAACTACTCTTGAAAAATCTAAAACACTCCCTGGCATGCTGTTAAAACTTTACAAACGAATAAATAAATTCTTTAATGTTGCCATCCCAGTCTCAAAATGATTTTGGTGAGAGATGTTTTCAACATTCCTGTAGAAACCATAACTTGATTAATATCAGTGGTGTAAAAGCCTCTAACCCTGGTGGAATGGCAACAAGTCTAAACTTGACATGAACTATAAACTTATATCTCGAATCTGATTGGTTGATTGGAACATCTCTCACTTGGCAAAATCATAAAGTCTGGCTGCTGGGATGTTCTGTCTCTGTGTCTACATACTGTATATTGTAAAGTGGGTCCAAAAGTATCAGAACACCAAATCTTTTTTAATTTAAGCTTGTACATAAAGTTTTTCTAAATACGTTTTGAGGTAAAGTTATAGTTCTTCAGTTGTTAAGCACATAAAGTCTTTTGGACAAAAGGTTGATTTCGTTCAATGCTGTTTGAAACATTATAAGATTAGTTTGGATTACTTCAGTGTTTCCCAAACTGGGAAATGGGTTAGTAATCCCAATCCTAACCCAATAAGGATTTGTTTAGAGTCCAATAATATATAATATATTATATAATAGAATATATATAACATATTAAATTAAATAATATAGAATTTCAGGACCTAAGTTATAGGATCCTAGTTTTTTTGACAGTGGCGCCCAACAGATATTAAACTTCACTTAAATACAATATAATATATTTAAATTGGTTGCCAAGAGCTCTATGTTAGGTGATGTATTTTTAATTATTATTAATTTGCTCATTAGGTAAATAAAGACAGAATCATATACTATGTCAATTGCAATCACTAGAAAAATTGAACAATTTTACAATTTTACTCTGCAAAAGGGGTGCCTGTCAGAAAAAGTCTTGGAACCACTGGATTCCATCATATGTATGCATATGCAACATTTTATGTTAACTTAAAAACAAAACATCTCCACAAGTGCTCTCAGACCTCTGAACCCCACTGTATAAACACACAAGATAAGTGCTAACTCTCTAATCTGTACCGTATGTGCAGATACACAGAGCAAAGATCTAAAACTAGTCCATGTTTATTCGTCTGTATTATAGTGTTAACTTTGCCTCCTCTTTCCTGTAGGATAAAAGTTCACGCAGTGGCACCAGCATTGTCATCTGATGTCTGACAACAAATAATCTGGTAGTCCAGCGCATGTCCACCAGATGCTGTTTTGCAGAATTGTGAAGTCATATTATTTGATTGCAGGTTTTTAAGCATTTGTTACATCATGAAGTCCTCATTTTTGCATTTGTTGTTTTTATTTGTTTGCAAGGCAAATTATACATTTTGAATTAATGTAAGTGGGACACAATATTTTCTTCTAGAAAATGTATCACATTTATATTATCAATTCAATTAATATGATTTCTTGGTGACAATCCTAATTCAAAAGTTGTTGGGGTTTTAGAAAAGTTATCCATGTAAATAAAATGTTTTTTTGTGGCAATATTTAATTTGAATCTTTTGATACTGTCCATCCACAGCATTTACAGCACAGACATTGAAGTATACCACGAGTTGCGTTGAACACTAAGTACAATTCTCAAGACTATCATAACATTTTGTGTAGAAGTGGTTGCTTTCCTTTATGATAAAAATTACTATAAACTTTACTGCTGTCAGTACTAGAAATAACTTGTAGATAGATATATGTTTTGTCAGAGCCCAAGCTGTTTTTTTCCTTTTTGTAAATCAGGTTTTCTGTCTTCTTAAGAACTACTCACTGTAAGATCAACACTGAAATCATTTTTCAGTCTTCTATTCACAGATTTCAGTTTGTGGACATATAAACCTTTGCAGATTTATTGCATCTGTTTTTTATGAAAGCCCATTTCCACCAGTAAAAAAGAATCGTCATGAAAAGTCAAAATGATGAGATAAAAAAGTGAAAATTACGAGATAAAAAGTCAAAATGATGAGATAAAAAGTCCAAATTATGAGATAGAAAAGTCAAAATTATGACTTTTTAATTATGACAGTCCATCTCAAATGATCAGGATCACTTAACTGAAACTGTAATACTGCCCAGAATTTGTATACTCTCTGAATACTATATGTCTGTCCTCTAGGAAGAAATTGATGGGACCGTATCGACTTGGAACGACCAAGTCCACAACTTGCGTTCACCTCATGGACGTCCCTCAGTTGTACGGAGGCAGAGACTATTTGCAGAATGTGGACCTGGAGAAAGTTGATGTCTGCCTTGAAGAGTGTGTGTTTAAAGACTATCCATGTGATATTTGTGTGGACATAATGTCAGAGCATCATCTGTCATTTACAAATGATATGTTTGACACAGTTAACCTGTATATCACACTCAGACAGCTGATAAACAATGATCTGGGTGTAAATCATTAATTTTATTGGACCTGGACCTGTTTCACCTGTTGTACTTCGAAGATGTCTTTTTGTTTGTCCTTTGCCCATTTTATTCACAATTTAAAACTTATACTGATTGTAACAGCCAATTACAATTGTGCGTGTTTCGCTGGCTCAGGGCCGGACCAGCGAGCAGTGAGAAAGGTCTTTCCACTTGAGCAATTGGAGCACGCGTTCTGTTGGTATGTCAAAATTGCGACTTTATATCTCATAATTATGACTTTGTATCTCGTAATTATGACTTTTCATGTTTTTTTTTAACTGGGCTTCCATAGTTTTTGTTTTGTCTGCTTAATAATATATATTTTGTTTCATTCTCCATGGATGTGTTTCTGTTTCTTGTAGGATCTTTTACTTGTAGGATCTAGTTTCCCCCTCTGAAAAACTTGGAACACTTTACAATAAACATTTTCAACAATAAATTTATTTTAAAATGAGCTACATTTGCAGTGTAATTTTGAAGAGTTACAACAGGCAAATATTCCCGATTCGATGGATTTATTTGCTTGCGAATACAGAATCAACCCGTTTTCACTACTGTACTGCGCCTGCGCATCAACCTGTTGCTGCGCCTGGCTGATTACGTCACATGACGCAAACGTCGATTTGCCACGTCGGTGTGTCCGCAGTAACTGCTGCACGCGGAACTTCGCTAAGTTTTGCATTTTAAACTGTTAATAACGATCAGCGAGCGACTGTAAACACGCAAGTAAAACACAAACTACCGAGTGTCACGGTGTTAAAGAAAGAGAAACAGATGATGTTTAAGTGACTAATGCGCGCGCTGGTGATTGATGCGCGGTGAGTTTCACTTCAATTGTTGATCACAATTAACTGATCATCTTCAGATCACCAGACAGATCATCTGCACTCATCACTCCGCCAGATCAACCAACAACTGAGCTGATGTTCCTAGTTTGCTGTTTGTGTTGGTCTGATTCGTTTCGTACTTCAGTGGCAGTTTCCCAGACAGATCAGAGAGCAGGACTGCGCCACAGTTAAATTAAGATATTTAGATAGCTTTCACAAAAATGCCTTACAAAGAATTACTGGTGTGTATCTTGATAAAACAATGGCAGCTCTAAAATTAGTTTTAGTCTGGACTGGGCGTAAAGCCTGTCTGGGAAATGGGATGTATAAGACTGTTCTTTGTCTTTAATGCGATTCTGCCGCTAGTCTGTTGTGTTGGTGGTTTGTGTCAGTCTGCTTATGTTGGTAGTTAATGGGTTAGCCTGTTTGTGTTTGCCGTTGTCAGTCTGTTTGTGTCTGCAGTTCATGTGTCAGTCTTTTTGTGTTGGTAGTCTATATGTAGTTGTCGAGCAGGTAACAGTTTTGGCAATGTTTTGCTTTGGTTGTTTAATCATAGAGAGATAGAGAGAGTCATAGTAACAGTAATGTTTAACGTTAAGATGCCGTGAGGGATTAATTCAGACTAAATTAGACACACCTCGTTTTTTTTTAACTTAACATCCAAACACATGCAATCTCACAGCCTGTCATCTCAGCGTCACACAAGAAAATGTAGAAAACTACTACAGTGAACTTTGCTTTACATTGAAGTGATATTGTGACATTAACTGGAGCAAAATCATGTTCTCTTACCACGAACTGATGCACGCAGCTTCCTGTTCTCCATATATGGGCTCTCTTGTGAATTCAGAAAGTGATTGACAAGCAGAAAATGCATTCTGATTGGCTAAATCAGAATCAGGTCTTGGTCACACTTTTATTTGCAGTTTACAGAGTTTTGTTTTGTTACAGGGAAGATTGGTGTTTCTGGACGCATAATTTTCTTTGTCATGTGTTTACAGAATCCGCACTAAATAAACTGATAGCAAACT